>PVIA01004649.1:41106-97814 GCA_004024845.1 Tonatia bakeri
CACAGATGAGAAGACAGGCTTACAGAGGTTAAGATTGGCCCACGGTCACACAGCTGTGAAGCTCTGAGGCTGGAAGGGCCTAGACTTTCACTGGACTCCAAAGTCCAATGATTATTCCACGAGCTTCACCATTTCCCTTGTCCAAACACCCTTCTGCTCTCCGAGCTTGTGTCTTCACCTCCATGCGGAGATAAACCTATTCCTTCCTGTGTAAAGGTCACATGAAATAGAACATGCAAGTGCTTCGAGAGCTGAAAGTGCACCATGGGTCATTATTCAATGTGGCACCTCTACTGTGTTGGGAGTTTGTATGGCTCGTGTACTGTGAGCCAGGCCCTCACTCCTGCCAGCCCCATACCCAGACCAACTCTGAGAACCACTCCCAGGAGCAAACTTGGAGCTAAATAACGGAGTGGAAGACGGGCCTGGAACAGGCGCCGAGAGCATGCCCAGCATCCGTGGCAGGGCCCCTCTGTCGGGGAAGGCTTTTTGAAGGAAGCAAGTTTTAGGCCAGGTCTTGGAGCCGGGGGAAAACAGTGTCCTGTGCTCCCTCCAGAAGACCTTCAGCAGACCCCTGTGGTTCAGTGCTAGGGGATGCAGGGCTTCCAAGGGTCCCAGCTCCAGATAGCTGGCTGAGAAAGCCAAGAAGCAGAAAGAGGCCCTGGCTGGCATGGCTCAGTGGATTGCGTGCTGGCCTGAGAACCTAAGCATCGCTGGTTCAATTCCCAGAAGGTACATGCCTAGGCTGCAGGCCAGATTCCCAGTGAGGGGTCCACGAGAGGCAACCACACTGATGTTTCCCTCCTTCTCTCCCCCTCTCTCTAAGTATAAATAAGTAAAATCTTAAAAATAATAATAATCATAGAGAGGGCTAGATCCAGAAAGGCTTAGGTCAAGTGTTCAGAGTGCCTGACTGTTTTGACCTTCACCCAAGCCCGGACTGAGGTCAGGTAGGGACACTATAAAGACTTTGAGGATCGAAGTGGGAGTGGGCAACAGACAGCTAAACCAAGAGAGGGGACTGGGGATAGGGGCCAGAGGAGCCGGGAACAGAAAGACCCCCGACAGGACCAGTCCCGTCTGCAGAGCACTTTCCAGTTCTGTGGGTCGTGGGCAGTGAGGCAGGGGTCCGCTACTAGGTGGGCCCCACCTCAACCACGTTCCTGCTTCCAGGACCTGCAGCCTCCGACCTTCCCGGTGAGGTGGCTGCCAAGTTCTCCATGTTACAGATGAAGAAATGGATACACCTAGTCCTTAAGAACTTCCCTGAAGTCACACGGTTGGCCACTTAAGTGCTCAGGAAGTGTCACCTATTATTCTCTTACTAGCTCTAAGAACCCAGACCACCAGCACATGGACAGCAGCCGGCCGGAGAGTAGGAAGGTGAGTGACTTGAGATGGGCACTCGGTCCGGGCACAGCCGCCTCACCCAGGAATCACAAGCAGAACACCAGATGTGGCAATGTAGAAGCACTTCGCAGGCATTCATTCATTAGGGCCGCATGGCGCCCT
Source organism: Tonatia bakeri (assembly GCA_004024845.1). Lineage (NCBI taxonomy): Eukaryota > Metazoa > Chordata > Mammalia > Chiroptera > Phyllostomidae > Tonatia > Tonatia bakeri. Next base: position 42,619 of record PVIA01004649.1, read on the forward strand.
CGGAGGGAGGTCACTCACTGTTTACATTTGGCAGGGGAGAAAACGAAGGCACAGAGAAGGTGACTTGCCCAGGATCACTCAGCCATTAGGGAATCTGGCTTCAGGGCCTGTCTCCTTACTTCTCTTGCCACAGAGAATGCGCCCTGGGTTTTCTGCTAGTGCCAGATCTACCAGCAGCCTAGCCTAGGGGGTGGGGGATTTTCACCAAAGCAATGGATTTAGCAATGCCAAGCCAGCCATTGTCAAAATGACGCACATTTGTGTCACTTGGATATTTAAAATGTATTCACTGGAAAACACCTGGGGGATTTTGTGACCTTCCATCTGAATCATCCCACCCCCAATCAGCTCTCACCCCTAGATGCCCCTAGGTAGGGCAGAGCTGACCTCTCCCCACTATGGAAGGTAAGGAAGAGGGAGGGGGAGTGGCTGCTTTCTGGGTGGGAGCAAGGATGGGTGCCTAGGTCAGCGTACTTACACCACCCTCCCAGAGTAAGCCTGGGGCTGGGGTGGGGCAGTGGGAGGGGCCTGGGGCTGGAGATAGCTTTTAGCTCTTTACCCTCGTTGGGCTACCAGGTAAATGGGTGGGGCCAAACTCTACCCCAGTCTGGCCCCAGGCCCCGTGAGCATCCTTGCAGGCTTACTTAAATTTACTTAAACAGTGACGTGCCACACAGTGGGAGGCAGTGACGCTCTGCCACCACGCAGGGCTGTTTGGATCCTGCTCTTCCAAAAGCAGGTGCCCTCACACTGCCTGCCCCCTGCAATGCAGCCCCTGTTGCTTCTAGCACCTGCAGGCCCCAGCCCCGACTCCCTGTGTACCCTAAAGCCATTTGGAGGACCAAAGCCCTATATCCCCATCTTGCTCAGCACTGACAAAGTCAGAAAGCAAGAGCTGGCAGATGTTTAAGGGTCGGAGAGTGAATATTTGGGCGCTGCAGACCTCACAGTCTGTGTCACACCTACTCAGCGCTGCGGAAGTACCCGCAAAGAGCCACAAGCCCTATGTAAACAACTGTGTACTCCTGCATGCCACTAAGATTTTATTTAGGGACATGGAAAGCGGAATTTCATGTTATTTTCACATATTATGAAATGTTCTTGGATTGTTGTCAGCTATTTCAAAATATAAAAACCATTTTTAGCTCATGGTCTGTATAAAAAGAGGGATTTGGCCTGTGGCCGTGGTCTGCCAACCCCCGCTCTACACCCAGCTGTGCCTGTCCTCTCCCTGAAGCCCTCCGTGGCTCCCTATTGTTTATGACATAAAGTCCAAACTCCTCGGTGCGGCCTTCAAGCCCTTGCACCCTGGTTCTAACCCAGGCTTTACTCGCCTGTCACCAGGGGTGTTGGTTATTCACGCCTTCCTCTCTGCTGAACGAACGAATGGCACCCCCAGGTCTGCTCCGAGCATGGGCCTGGCTCTGCTCCCATTCAGCAGAGCAGGAGACTGAGGCAGGAGAGTGAACCAGCCCACTCAAGCCCAGCCTGCTAACTAAGGGCGCAGCCGTGTTTCACCCTGCAGCCCGGCCGCGGTGCCTAGTGCGGGGCTCTTCCTCCCGCCGGGCCCTTCCTCCCCTCTCTGCCATCCACACCCACAGCTCCCCGAGCACCTGCCCCCCCCAGGCGCCGGGTTACGTACTGACCAGCCACAGTATACCAGGTGGCTGCAGTCACTGCCCTGGGGACACAGTCCAGTGGGGCCCAGGAGGCAGGGAGTGTGAAGAGCGAAGGGCCCCCACCCCTCTAGAGGAAGGCAGTGGCTCTAGCAGGTTATTGGCACTTGGGAATCTTTATGGAAAAATCACTTGCTTTTTTAGACATTGAAAAGTAGGTCAAAAGTTCAATAAACCCTGTAGAGTCTTCTCTAGTGGTTTCCATTTTCTCCCTGGCAGCCCGCCTCATGGCTGCGTCTGGCAACCCCTTGGCTCCTTCTTGCTACTTCAGACCATTCGCATGCCCTCCTCCTTAAATCTGGATTCTCGGGTTGTGCCAGCCCTCTCCTCCCCCGTGGGCTCAGGCATCCCCCAGCCCCAAGCCACACCCCTGGTTTACCCAGGAAGGCTACTCCAGCCCCTACCACTCTCTCCTTGGCCACTCCAGTCTTCTTCCATAGAACAGAAGCTGGCCTTCCCCACCTCCCCTCCCAGCTTTTCTTTCCTGGACTTCCTTCTCCGCCCTCCCCTCACTCTCATTCCCAGGGGCAGAACCTAGACCCTATCACTATCAGTAAATTCATCCCAAGCAGCCCACAGGCTCACAGCCCCTCCTGCAGAGCGATGCTCTGGAGACCCAATCAGATCACTGGGCTCCATGCAAAGCCCTCCCAAGTTTTCACTCCAAGGGAAAACCAAAGCCTGGTGCTCCCTTCCAGGCCCTGCCCAGCTGCCCCTCCCTCTCTTGCACCGGAGTCCCAACTCCCCACCCCTCACACTGATCCCTCAGGCCACACTGGCCTCAGGGCCTTTGCATTCTCACCCATCCCTTCAAGATCTCTCCACAGGGAGGCGGGCCCCTGCCTCATCCCTTTCACTCTGCTCAAACCATGCTTCCAAGCTCGGGGGACCCTGGCACCCAGCACGCCAGCCCGGAGAAAATAAACACTCTCTCACACTGCCGCCCAGCGTGCGTCATCATTTAGCTCATTGTATCGTTTCCTCGTTTGTTTGTGGCTCGAGTGCCCCACCGACTAGAATGCAGGCACCACAAGGGCAGGGCCTTTATCTCCTCTGTTCACAGATGTGCCCCTGGCAGCTGGGACAGTGCAGGCACAGATTAAACACCTGATACCAAGGAGGGACAGCCAGGTGGGAGGGGAGAGCTGCTGTGCGCAGAAATACAGCAAAGGGCAAAGATCTGGAAGTTAGAGAAAGTCTGTGGAGTTCAGCTTGACAAGTGTATGAATGGGGCGGGAACAAGGCCCAAGTCAGCCTTCTTGCTCATGAAAACGGGGAGAGGGCCATTTAGATTTCTGCAGGCAAGGGGCATGATTTTTGTTTTTAGAAGATCCCTGTGGTGTTTGGAAGTGCCAAGGCCTGTGCCGGGGAAACTGAGAAATGGCCACTGCCCTCTCCAGTGCCCATCCTTCCATCAGCTCTGCTTCCCCACCCCCACACAGACCAGCTGCCTGGGAGGGCTGTCCGCCTCTTGGGGTCACCTGCCCCCAGCAGCTGGCAAGGACAGTCTGGTGTGGGTGTGAGCCACAGGGTGGGCAAGCACAGACCTGGGGGCTGGAAGCCTGGGGCACGCACCGTGGAGGCTTAAGCCCTTTACCCAAAGGAGCCGGCAAATAGGTGTGACCTTAGGCCAGTCACTTCCCCTTTCTGGTTCGCTGGTTGACTCCCAGTGATTTCTGTTGTGGTCCCACACTGACAGCTACATTATTTGAGCGTTTCCTAAGCACCAACACTATAATTAAGTGCTTCCTGTATATTCTGCTAATTATCCTAACAACCCTACATGGTGGTGATTAATTGCTCCGTTTCACAGAAGAGGACATCTGAGGCCCAAGTTAGCTGGGACTTACTCAAAGCCACCCAGTGAGTGTGGATGAGGCCGAGGTGCAGGGAGTTCCTGGGCTGGGGGCAAAGTAGACAGGCAGAAGGTTGGGGGGGCAGGTGCCTACCTCCATGGTGGCTTCTGCTGGCTGGCTGGCCCTGCTGACGACCAGCTTTCCCCGGGAGGCCTGGGGCGGTAAACCGGTGATTGCTGGAGCCTGAAGGCTGGTCCCCTGTGGGGCTGGGGCCCAGGCCCCTGTCTGCAGGGCTGGAGTCTTCCTGCTCACTCTGCTCAAACTCTGGGATCTGGAACATGCTCTGGGCTGTTGGGACAAGACGGGAGGTAGTTAGGGCACAGCTGGGGCAAACGGTGGCTGGCGGTGGGTGGGGAAGCAGGCGCCCCAGGTTCCCTCTCCCACCTTAGGACCCCAGATCCGCCTGGCCTCCCAGGCCCCCGTCTGTCCTCAGAGTCTGGCCGGGCAAGGAGCTCAGCCTGTCCACCCGGGATCTAAATCTCCTTCCAGGGCCCTGGTGCCGTGGAGCCCCGGACCCCTACCCAAGCCCCGGCTCGACCCGCCCGTAATGACGGCACGCAAGTCTCACCCCAAGCCCGATCTCGAGGCCCCTGACCCCGTCCTGCACCTCCCTCTAGCACTGAGGAAGCCCGGCTCTAGCTGCCTGGGCAACGGGAACTGTCACCGGCCCGGCCCAATCAGCTATCGAAATGTCACCAGGAGGTGGAGCCACTGCCGACCCAGGCCCCGCCCCCGCGGCCCGACCTGCTGCCCGCCCACCACCTTCCTCCTGGGTCCCTTCCTGGTCTCTGGATGCTGTTCTCCCAACTTCCTTGTACCTGCGGTGTGTGTGGGAGCAGATGGAGGATTCTCTGGGGTGCCCAGAGAATTTGGAACCTCGGGGCTAGCTTCTGTGGACAAGTCTTTCAGCCCCTCTGGGCCTTAGTTTCCACCCCTGTAAAATGGGGATAATGACACTTCCCTCAGGGACCAGTGAACCTTGTAAACCAAGTCGTGATTACTGTGGGTGGAAGCGCTTAGCAAAGGCATAATTGAAGTTCAGCTCTAGAATGCATCGTTGTTGCTGTTGTTACTACTCCGACTGGACTGGGTGGCCGGGCCCCTCCTTCCCCGCACTGTGGAAACCTCGCACCGCACGCATCACGGGCACCACTCCCCACGCCATCTGGGGAGCCCTAGAGATAAGCGAGGGAGCCTCCTCCCTGGAGGATGACTGCCGAAGCGCAGGAGAAGGGATAGGGGTCCCTGTGAGGGTGGCCGTAGGACTCTCGGGGGCTTCGCGCCTGGCAAGCGGCGGGCAAGGTGAGCAGGAACCGCGGCCGCCTAGGGTGGGGGACTGTTGGGCCTCGAGTAGCTGCGGGGCTTTGCGGGTTCTGGCTCAGAGGGCGGGGCCCCGGAGGCCATCTTGGCTGTGGGCGGAAGTTTTCTTCCGAGACAGGGCGAGGGGAAGTCGTTGCCGCCCTTGGCCTGGTGGCGCGATCTCGGTTTGGATATGGGGTAGAGAAGCGTGGGAACTGGCGCCCCGCAAACAGGCAAGGGCGGGTGGCCACGGACACAACCCGCCCGGGCGCCGGCCGAATACGGTGCTGCCCCAGCACCTCGGTCGCCCGCCGCCTCTCCTAACTCCCCGCGCCTGGCGGCGGCGTAGCTCACACCCATTCTCGAACGACTACGCGCGGGGTGCGGCGCGAGGTTGCGGGGTTGGGGCGGAGGGTGGTTAGATCCTACGCAATTTGCGTAGCAAACGGCGCCCGCGCAGGCGCAAGAGGGGGCGGAGCCGCAGGAGCCGGGGAGCTGGAGCCCCGGAGCCCGGGAGCCCCGGGTCCCAGCGACCGGAGCCGGTTTCTCCAGAGGCGGACTGAGGGCCTGGCGTCGACCTCCTCCCGCCTCCCGCGGCTGGAGAGTGGACGCAGTGGAGGGTGGGCTGGCAGCGTCCGGAATCCCAGGACTGAAGGCAGAGGCCCCCCACCCCATCCGGATTGTTGGAGGGGAGAGAGCCTCCAGTTTGAGGAGGGGGAGAGCTGGGTGTTGAGCGCCCCCAGCAGCGACCGCTGCCCAGAACCGAGGGGCATCGACCGGCTCTCCCCCTCCTGCCCGGACGACTGGAGCTACCAAGGCCAAGTACCCCTCTCCTCAGCCTCTGCAACTCCAAGCTCCTGGCTCTGGGACTGGCCCAGGGCGGCGACACTCCCCACCCCCCACTCCTTCCACCCTCAGCCCTGGAGAGGAGAGACTGTCCTTCCACGCTCCTGAGTGAAGGGCCCAGGCCCCAGGCTGCCAGTGCCTCGCCTCAAGGGCTGCTGCAAGGGCGAATGTCCCTCCGTTTCAGGGAAGGGCCTGGCCAGCTCCAACTTCTTTTTCCCTGAGCTCCCCATCTCTGTCTCGGCACCCTGCACCTCCCACCCCTCCATATTTATTTTTATTTCCCTGGCCCCCTGCCAGCCCCTCCATCTCTGTATCAGGATTCAGGCCTTCCTCCCTGACATGGAGAGTAACCTGTCTGGCCTGGTGCCTGCTGCTGGTCTGGTGCCTGCGTTGCCACCGGCCGTGACCCTGGGGCTGACTGCGGCCTACACCACTCTGTACGCCCTGCTGTTCTTCTCCGTCTATGCCCAGCTCTGGCTGGTGCTCCTGTACGGGCACAAGCGTCTCAGCTATCAGACGGTGTTCCTGGCACTCTGTCTGCTCTGGGCTGCTCTGCGTACCACCCTCTTCTCCTTCTACTTCCGAGATACACCCCGAGCCAACCGCCTGGGGCCCCTGCCCTTTTGGCTACTCTACTGCTGCCCGGTCTGCCTGCAGTTCTTCACACTGACACTCATGAACCTCTACTTTGCCCAGGTAACTGTGGTAACCAGGTGGGCGTGGGCTGTGGGGAGGTGGCCTCAAGGGCGCAAAGGAATAACCAGCATCTCTGCTCCCAGGTGGTGTTCAAGGCCAAGGCGAAGCGTCGGCCAGAGATGAGCCGAGGCTTGTAAGTACCCAGGACCCTGGTGGGCGCAGCCCCTGGGCCGGGAGCAGCCTGGTGTCTCTCCCTTCCCCCATGGCGGGGCTAAGGTGGGGGCAGCTCAGGGAGTGCTTGTGAAAGAGCTGGGAAAAGCGAAGCACCTGGCGCAGATGGCTCAGCAGGGGCGTTGCGTGCGTGAAGGGCAACAGGAAGAGAAGCCATCAGGGGAGGGGGTACCAGGATCATCAGTGACAGAGGAAGAGCTGGAGGCTCCCGCCCTCGGAAGCTCCAGCACCAAACCACTTCTGGGTGACCTTGGGTGGCAATACTCCTGTCTTCTGTGCAGTATTTTACCATTTATTAAGAGCTTTTACAAACACCTTTAATTTTACAATTGACATGCAAGGCTGTTATTACCTCCGCTTGAGAGATGAAGAAACTGAGGCCCAGAAAGGTAGAGCACCATGTTCAAGGTCATAGATGGGGCTGGAGGCCGAGCCAGGGCTTAAGCCCAGATTTCTGACACCCAGGGGGCTCCTTCCGCTGTGCCACAACTGTCAGTCACCTTCTGACCTCCTTGGGCCTCAGTTTCCCCACTAGCAAAACTGGAGGGCCAGGGTTCCGACTGGATGGCTTGAGGTTCTTCTGATGGACACTGGGGGAGGTTGGGTGGTGGGTGAGCACCAAGGGCGGTCGTGGGGCTGACTGTGCTGTGGGCTGCAGGCTGGCTGTCCGAGGGGCCTTCGTGGGGGCCTCGCTGCTCTTTCTGCTGGTGAATGTGCTGTGTGCTGTGCTGTCCCGCCGGCGTCGGGCGCAGCCCTGGGCCCTCCTGCTGGTGCGTGTCCTGGTGAGCGACTCCCTGTTTGTTATCTGCGCGCTCTCTCTTGCCGCCTGCCTCTGCCTTGTTGCCCGGCGGGCGCCCTCCACCAGCATCTACCTGGAGGCCAAGGTAGGGTCCCGTGCCTGGTGCCTGGTGTCCTTTGGGGTCTTCGGGCTTCAGGCTAAAGGGGAATCTGGAGCCTCCCCTCCCTAAGGGTCCCCTGTTGTCGTCTCTGCCAGGGGACCAGTGTGTGCCAGGCAGCTGCGATGGGTGGTGCCATGGTCCTGCTGTATGCCAGTCGAGCCTGCTACAACCTGGCAGCCCTGGCCTTGGCTCCCCAGAGCCGGCTGGATGCCTTTGATTACGACTGGTACAACGTCTCCGACCAGGTGGGCCTTCGGCATGCCCGCTCCCCTCTTAGTGGCCGTGGCTCCTAGGCCCTGGCCAAGCGCCCCACTGGCACAGTTGCCGAGTGGCATGAGCCCCTGTTTTCCCACAGGCGGACCTGGTGAACGACCTGGGGAACAAAGGCTACCTGGTGTTTGGCCTCATACTCTTTGTGTGGGAGCTGCTGCCCACCACCCTGCTGGTGGGCTTCTTCCGGGTGCACCGGCCTCCGCAGGACCTGGTGAGGGCCGGCATGGGGGGGTGGCACTGGGACAGCCCAGGCCGGAGCCTGGGGTGTTTGTGGGAGGCCAGTGTGGGGTGGGAGAGAACGTCAATGGTGGCTTCCTCCCCCAGAGCACCAGCCGCATCCTCAATGGGCAGGTCTTTGGCTCCCGTTCCTATTTCTTTGACCGGGCCGGGCACTGCGAGGAGGAGAGCTGCTCCTGGGAGCATGGCCAGGGCGAGAGCACCAGGTAGGACCCCTGAGCTCTGGCTTGCTCTGTGGAGCTGGGGACCTAAAGCCGGGTCTTGTCATCCAGCCCCTGCCCCTGCCCTGGCCTTGGATTCCATCTGCAGTGGGTGGGGGGCCCCTCTGCTGTCCCCCCTCTTGCCCCAAGGATGCACTTTGCCACCGTCCGCGGCGCTCAAGCCCTGGATCCTGGGATGTCTGGGTCAGCGGGCTCTGCCGTCAGCCTCTCTCCCTCCCTGGTCACTGCCGTGGGACTGGCCCTGTTTCTCTGTCCGCAGCATGTCAGGCAGTCTAGGGTGCGGCAGCTGGTACGGCGCCATCGGGCGGGAGCCAGGCTGGTACGGGGGCAGCCAGACACGGACCACTCCTCTGCTCTTCTCCCAGGTGCTGGGCCCCGGCAGCCACCACCACAGTCTCTATTCCACTCCACAGACGTGATCCCCCCCGCCTCTCCCCAGAACACCCGGACCCCAGTCCCTCCTGCCCCAGGCCCCTGTGCCAAGTTCATCTGCTGCTTCTTGCCCAGAATCCCAGGGGCCGAGGCCACCTCCTCCCCTGGCCGGCTCCTTGCTACTTCCGTTGTAGTGAGTTTGCGCCAGCCCCCAGGATGATGGGGGGCATGGCCCTGGCTGCCAGATGCACACAGCACCCTGGCATGACCTGCCGCCTCCGCTTCTCCACTGGAGCCAGCTACCTCTCCCGTGTCTGCCACTCAATAAACAGTGTCCGTGCCCCACGGCCAACCACCCTCTGTCCGTTGTCTGTGCTTCTTGAACCATCTGTTTGGCTGAAAGCTGATCAGACACCGGCCTTTGATGGGGGCTCCTTTCCTCTCCGATGCTGGTGGGTAGGGAGAGGGAGGAGCCTGCAGTCCGAGGGAGGACAGCCCTACTTGAATAATTTCTACTCTTTCCTCAAGACTGGCTTTCAATGTCACTTCTTTTAGCTGCCTCCCCTCTCCAGGTCAGGGAACTATGTCCCCTCCCGGTCTTGTGGCACTGTGGTTATGTGGCTATTATGCCTCTCATTCCCCAGTGGATCAGGGTTCTGCAGACCCTGCTTCCCTGCCATCATGCCCAACCTGACCTTGAGGTCCGGAGCAGGCTAGTCTGGGGCCTGTGGAGGAGGGGTTGGCCCCCAACTGGGCAGCCCCCATCTCCCTACCAGGTATGGGTTTGGCTGGTAGGGTGAGCTGCCCCCACAGTCTGCCTGGTGCTCCTGGGGCCACCTTCTCTGGCCACCCCTAACAGCACAGTTACTGCCTTCTGCAGCTATGGCCCCAGCCGATCTGTCCTACGGCTGGGAGTTATTTACCGGAGGGGTATGTCTCCTGTACTCGGACCTGACTGTCCCATCCCGGAGTCCCTGGGGCCTAGCACTGAGCCTGTCTTGGAACCCTTCACTTGGGGCCGTCCTGGACAGCAGGACTTGGGGGTCTCTACAGGGGGCACAGTCACTTTTCGTGAAACGGAAAGTTGCCGATGTTTGCAGGGCACTTGACTGTGTGCCAGGCGCACAAACACTGACCTCTTTAGTGCTCAGAATAGCACCCCCAGGTGAGAGGCAACATGTTTCCTCTAAGTGGGCACCTGCAGGCTCCCTAGTCTGGTGGTGGGTGGAGGCCCCCTGCTGGTCGGCCCTGGAGCCCACATTTCCACCACCCACCCTAAGGGCTGAGGATCCCAGGCAGGAGCCAGGGTCTTGGGAGAGGTGGGCATTGTAAAGTGGGTAAGAGCAGAGAGGAGCGGAGTTCTGGGACCTTCCAGGGACCTGGCAGTTTGAGCACCTGGGGAGGGGTTGCTGGCCGGGCTCCATGCTGGCTGGGCTCCATGCTGGCCGAACAGGGGTGAGGACCGAGGGGTGGTGGGCGACACAGGAGCAAGGGCAGGAGGTGCCCCAGCATGGCTTCCCAGAACTGGGCCCCACCCTGCCCCGGCCAGGTCCAGCTTGCCAGAACGGATCCCCCACCCTTTGTCTGGCAGGTTCCCCTCCCTCCTGAGTGGTGAGCCCAAGGGCCAAGCTCCTGTCCCCAGGGGCGGGGAGTTGCCTCTCCCATCACATAGTGGGTTTGGGAGATGAGCGTGGCGCCAGTCCAGAGGTGAGTGGGATGATGTCCAGCCCCAGGCCGAGCCGCTGGCCACACTGTCTGGCCCGAGGGGCGGTGCCAGGGCTCTGGTCTGACACTTGAGGCCGGGCCCAGCGGCAGCCCCTCTCAGGCTCCTCTGCCACTAAGCTCCCCGGACTGACCGGACTTAGGGCACAGGGCTGCCGCAGGTTAGGGGCTGTGGGGGGCGGCATCGGCGAGGGCGCGGCCCAGAGGGAGGCAAGGTGCTGGAGGGGTTAAACGCGGTAGGAGGGGGGCTTCTGGCGGCGGGAGGGGGGGGTCCCAGCCCCAGCGGCCGCCCGCTCCGCCCCTACCGCCTCAGCCGCCTCCGTGGCCCAGCCGGCACCGGCGAGGCCGCGCGGGAGCCTGGGTTACAGCCTCAGCCGCAGCGGGGCCAACAGTGAGTGCGGGGCGCAGGGGCGCAGGAGCGAGTGCGGGCCGACTCCCACGCGGGGCGTGCAGGGGGCGACCGTCCAGGTTGAGCGCCACCTCCCTCCCACGTGCGGGCGCCTCCGGGAATCGTGCGGCCGCGCGAGCCCGGCCGCCCGTCACGCTCCAGGCGTCGGCGTGAAGACGCGGGAGGCGGTGGGAGCGAGCGGCGGGTGTGCGGTGTGTCTGGGCGGCGGGCGCTGCGCCGTGGCCCCTCGGCCTGAGTGTGCGTGCGCGAATGTGGGCACACGTCAGCGTGGCCCTCTGGGGTGCCGAGGCCCGCGCCGGCCCCTGGGATCCGGGTGTGCCCATGAGTCGGGGAGAGTGCAGGTGGAGCGAGTGATTGCAGCCCGAGCCGCGGGCGGTGGAGCTGCAGGGTGGAGCAGGGGTGCGCGAGGCTTTGTGCAGCGTGGGTGCGTGGGCGCCCTGTCCCCGCTGTCCCCGGGGCTGACAGCTGCCCCGGGGGATGCTGCACTGGTCCGGTGTGTTGCCCCCACCCCTCTCCTTCCCGGAATCCGGCACTCCCCACCTCCCACCCCGGCACCTCCCCGCCTCGCCTCTGCGCAGGGACTGGATCCATCCCTGGGTTCCTCGAAAGCCCGGCGGCGGGGCGCTGGGGGACCTTGGAGGCTCCCCACCCGGCCCATCGCGGCTAGCAGCGTTGCCGGGAGAGGCAGGAGGAGCGGGAGGAATCGGGAAGATGCTGCGGCAGCAGCAGCAGCAGCAGATGAAGCGGACCGCCATCCCCGTCTCCGCCCTGTGCGGTCCGGCCTTGCCACCCGCTGCTCCTTCCAGCACCTCCTCGTCCCCTCAGCCTCCTCCTGGGAGGCCGGTTCCCCACGCCCCCGCCGGCCGGCCGGCGTCTCCTCCCTGCTCTGCTTCTCCGTCAGCAGGCTCAGTCTCTCCCTCCTCCACTCTCCTTCCTTTCCCTTCCCGGTGCCCTCTTCTCTTCTCACACCCTGGAGCCCCCCACCCTGGACAGGGGCTGAGGGCCGGGCAGTGGAGGTAAGGGGGAGGACAGAGGCGGGGGGAGGACTGGGTGTGTCCTGCTACCAAGCGTCCAGACAGAGGGATGTGAGGAGAGGACATCTGTGGGCAGGGGTGCAGGGGGCTCCAAGAACCCTTCGGTGGGTAGGGGTTGGAGGAGGGTGTAGGGGTGCCAGGCCAGGCTATTGATCCAGGCATCCCTGGTTCTGCCCGCAGTGACCACAGCCCTCCAGGAGCCTCCTGCCCAGCCTCCCCAAGAGGGAAGTGGAATTGGCCGGGCCCCTGGGCGCGCCATGCGCAGCACCACACTACTGGCACTGCTGGCGCTGGTCCTGCTCTATTTGGTGTCCGGTGCCCTGGTGTTCCAGGCCCTGGAGCAGCCTCACGAACAGCAGGCCCAGAGGGAGCTGGGGGAGGTCCGAGAGAAGTTCCTGAGGGCCCATCCATGTGTGAGCGACCAGGACCTAGGGCTCTTCATCCAGGTGTGTGGGTGGGCGAGAGCCCCTTCAGCGGTCACCCGTGACCACCTGGCACTAGCTGCGTGCCAGTGGGGCCGTGTGCTGGGGTGCTGCTTCCAGGCTGGCACCCCTGAAGGCTGGGGGTGCAGCTGGGAGTGCAGGGCAGAGGCCAGGGTCAGGTCTCTGTTTTCAATATGGCATCCATGGGGGCCCTGGTTGTCTGTGCTGTGCCTGGCATTGCACTGTGCTCCTGGAAGGTCTCCTTCAGTGGGGAGGGTGGTAGAAGGAAGGGAAGGAGGGAGGGAGGACGGGAGGGAGGGAGGGAGGCAGGGAGGGAGGAGGAAATGGCTGTAGCACAGAGATGTTAAATTTTCACAGGTCTAACTGGCTGGTTTAGGGTTACCAGGTAAAATCCAGGACACCAAGTTAAATGTCAGTTTCAGTTAAACAATGAATAGTTTTTAAATATACTGTGTCCCATGCAATATTTTTATTTGCTACGTCTGGCTACTCTACCGTGGTCCCTGTACTTTCCCGGAGTCACGATGCCTTAGAGAAGCCCAGCAACTCAGCAAACACCCCTCATCCCAGAGGAGCGGAGCACACACAGAAACGTGTGCAATGATTTTTTGGGGTCCCAGGACCTCAGCCTGTCCATGCCATTGTGGGTCAAGCGCCCCTGTGCCCCAAGACACATGCATACAGTGCAGAGGCTAGAGGGAGGACAAGTCGAGGATGGGGTCAGCTTTGGTCCAGCAAGTAAAGAAAGTGCCAGGCTTGTCTTCGGGGATACTGTCAAGCCGCACCTCTGTGGCTCTCTGATTTCTGAGTCATTATCATATTAAAAACCTAAGATTTAACTTTAATAAGTGAGTGTTTTTTTACTTGAGTGAAAAGTACCCCACTTTCCCTGCCTGTTCTTTTGGAGACAGGAGCCATCTGCATGGAGGCCTCTGTGTTCTGGCTGATTCCAGGTGTGGCAGGGCCCAGGGCAGAGATGAGGACGGGGTGGGGCCAGGACACAAAGCAGTCTGACATTGTTCCAGACACTTCTAGAATACCGGGGGAGGCCCAGAGAGGCCTGGGCAGGACGGTGTCTGGCCAGACCACAGGGCAGAGGGGGGAGGGAATCTGACCTATTTTATCTTCACAAAGGAGTTACTTTTTTCCTGGATGAAAAAGAAGAAGAAAAGGAAGGGCAGAAACTAGAAGGGGGGGCAACAACTGCTCTATTTTTCTTCCACAATTAGTCACACAGCAATTATGCACCTACTGTGTACTAGGCGCTGTGCTATCCACCAGAGTGGGAGCAGGGAAACTGACATTGGAGTAGGACAGATGCGGGCTGCACCCAGAGGAGGTCACGTCTGGGCAAGAGGACAGGACAGATCACTAGAATTCAGTGGGAAAGGAGCTGTCCTTACTTCCTGCTTTGTTAACCGCCTGCTGTATCCCGGGCCCTGGGCTAGGTGCTGAGGGCGAGGACGGAGGTGCCAGGGGCCTTTGGGAAGGGCTGGGAGCTGAAATGAGGGGGTGAGATGGGTGGAGTGCAGAGATGTGTGACTGGGTTGCCAGGGACTACAGGCAAAGTAACGCCCGGGCAAAGGCTGGGAATTCGGGGTGTTCTCCAGAACTTGGATTTAGCAGATGCCTAGTCATTTGAAACAAAAATTAGAACACACAGGATGACAAAGAATTTTTTTCCCCTTAAGCAGTGAATTTACTGGAAAAGTGTTGCCAAATAAAAAAGTCAAATCACTTTCAGTCATACATTTCACTTCTTGGCTTTATTTTAAAAAAGTATTATTACAGGAAATGAGATCCTCTGAGAAATCTGGGGCTAAAGTCACTTTAGAGTGGGTTCCCAAACAGCAGATTCAGGAAAGAAGATGAGAAAAGGAGGTTGGGACCAAATTGAAAAGGGGCTTAAACCCTGGGCTGGGGATTTGGGACTCCATTCTGCAGACAGCGGGGAGCTATGGAGGGTTGGGACAATTGTCCATTGCTTTAGGACAATTAATTTGGAAAGGGTCTTGCTAATGAGGACTGCAGGAAGAGAGAGATGTGGTTTCCCCATACTCCCTGCCTTTGTGTCTTGGCTGTGTGCTCCTTGTGAAAGGGCCCGATGGCGCCCCCTCCTCAGGTGCTCTGACCTCTGCCACTTAAGGGCAGCTCTCTCAAAACACAGACCCTGCCCTGAGGGGCCTGCAGGCTGGCGGGAGGGGCAGATGCTCGGCCATCCCATTAATTTGGTCGTGTTCACTGAGTGCCTGCTGTGTGGCACAGACCTTCAGCAGGGCGGGCAGCGGTCTGTGTGCCCACGAATCTGTCAAAATTGGATGAAGGATGTGACGGTATATGAACCTTCCTGGGGGGGGGGGTCTCTAACTTTCATCACACTTTCTAAGGCAAGGGACTCAAATTCAGCTTCCATAGGGGTGATAGGAGTTGGGGGGGGGGTCTGTGGAAATCACCAGGCATGGTTACCACGTGGGGCCACAGTGCTTACTTTGCTGCAAGAGCTTTAACCTTCACAGCAACTCTGTGTGGTGGGTGCTCTTATCATCTCCACCTGGCAGACGTGGAAACAGAGGAGAGAGAGTTAACCTGCCCAAGTTCACACATCACCAAGATCTGAAACCAGACAGTCTGGTCCCAGAGTCTGTGCTTCTGACCGCTGTGAAATTGGGGATCTGTTGTGTGAAATTAGGGGGCAGATCAATGTTTCTAAAATAACAGGGAGGTCAAACAAATTTGAGTCACCCAGTTTGCAATGCCTGCTCAAAGGGACTGCCCTCAGGAAAACCAGCTGGAAGGGGAGAGCTGGGAGGGGTAGGAAGGGAACCACTGTGGACACTGGAGGGCCAGGGGGTTGGCCAGGACCGGAGGGAAGGACTAAGCTTCCTCTTTCTGCGCCTTGTCCTGCAGGAAGTGGCTGATGCCCTGGGAGGGGGTGCAAACCCTGAAATCAACTCAACCAGTCACAGCAACTACTCAGCCTGGGACCTGGGCAGTGCCTTCTTTTTTTCAGGCACCATCATCACCACCATCGGTGGGGGAGGGTACTGGGCATATGGAGGGGGCAAGGGGAGGCTGGGCTTTCTCGAGGGGGAAGTTGCAAGGGGAGGTAGGGGGATGCCAGGTAACCCCTAGACCTCCTGCACGGCCCCTCTGCCCAGGCTACGGCAACGCGGCCCTGCGAACAGATGCTGGGCGCCTCTTCTGCATCTTTTATGCACTGGTGGGGATCCCGCTGTTCGGGATGCTGCTGGCCGGGGTCGGGGACCGGCTGGGCTCCTCCCTGCGCCGCGGCATCGGTCACATAGAAGCCATCTTCCTGGTGAGCTGCTCCAAGCCCTTGTGCTGGGCTTAGGATACCTTTCCTACGTCCCCTCCTGGCACGCGAGCTCGGGCCCTGAGATCGCGGGAGCCTCTCCTCAGGTTCCTGGAGGAGGGGGTGTGGGGTGTAAGAATGGACGTTTTGGGGACTCCCTGCAGAAGTGGCACGTGCCCAAGGAGCTGGTGCGAATTCTGTCAGCTGTGCTCTTCCTGCTGATTGGCTGCCTGCTCTTTGTCCTCACCCCCACGTTCGTGTTCTGCTACGTGGAGGGCTGGAGCAAGCTGGAGGCCATCTACTTCGTCGTCGTGACGCTCACCACGGTGGGGTTCGGGGATTATGTGGCCGGTGAGGCCACCTTTCTTGTGCTTCACTTCCCTCCCCACTTGATTCCTACCCGAGGCTCTGCACTTCCGCTTCTCCCTGCAAACCCCACGTGGTGTTTGTGCACTCCCACAGGATGGCCGCACCCCCTATATTCGCTCTCGGAATGCACCCTGATATTCCTGCACTGGCACATCTCACGCATACTCACATTCTTGCATGTCTGCCCCTCCATGCACGCTCACCCATGCAGTCAGGAGCGCCCCTCGCCTAGGCTCACGTTCTTGCACGTGAGCGCTCCCACTCATATGCTCTCATCTCGCACACTTCAAATCATGCACGTTCATCTTCTTGCACGTGTTCACACCCTCTGGCACATCCTCATCGTCCTGGGGACAGCGGATCCTTTCGATGAGCTGGGAAGACGGGTGGTGAGAGGGCGATTTACCGGCTCATAACTTGCCCTACAATCATCTTTCTGCCCTCGCCGGGGTATCCCAGGTGCCAGCACCAGCCAGAACTCTGCAGTCTACCAGCCGCTGGTGTGGTTCTGGATTCTGTTCGGCCTGGCCTACTTCGCTTCGGTGCTCACCACCATAGGGAACTGGTTGCGAGCAGTGTCCCGCCGCACACGGGCAGAGGTAGGCGCCCCTGCGTCCGCTCCGCGCCTGCGCCGTGGCGCTCGCGCGCTGTACCCTAGCAGTCGCTTGGCCAGCCGGCCTCCCTTCCAGAGTGTGCGCTCCTCCGGGCTGGGGCTGAGTGAGCCCCGTTATGCACTGGCCAGGGGCAAAGGATAAACTCAGACAGGTTTGCGGGCGACTCCATCTCTGCCTTTACAGGCAGGGTCCCTAGATTTACCAAGTAAAAACACAGGAAGCTCAGTTAAGTGTGAACCTCAGACAAATAAATAATACTTTAGTATAAGTATGTGCCACATATTGCATGGGGCATAGTTATACTAAAATTATTTTTGTTGTTTGTCTGACATTCACATTTAATTGGGAGACCTATATTTTGTCACCACACTCTTCGCACCCAGCCGGCCGAGGAGCGCAAAGGGCTCTGGGGGCACAGGAGGGAGGGCTGAAATAAAGCGGGTTTTCTAGGAAAGCTCCCGGAGTCGAGGGCGCTTCCGTGCGACGCGGGAGGGGAGATCGTGCGGCTAGGTGCTGCGCCTTTCCCTCCTTGGGCGCGCTGAGGCAGGAGGACCGGGGGGGTGGGGGGGAACAGGGGCAATGCCTGATTGGCGCGGGGCAGGCTCCCGGGGCTGCTGAGGCGGTCGAGGACTGCTTTTCCTCCCCGCGCAGATGGGCGGCTTCACGGCGCAGGCGGCCAGCTGGACCGGCACAGTGACGGCGCGGGTGACCCAGCGAGGCGGCCTCGCCGCGCCGCTGCCGCCGGAGAAGGAGAAGCCACTCTTGCCTCCACCGCCGTGCACAGCGCAGCCGGCCGGCAGACCCCCTTCCCCTGCGCCCCCCGAGAAGGCCGAGAAGCCCTCCCCGCCCTCCCCGCCCACGGCCTCCGCGCTGGATTACCCCAGCGAGAATCTGGCCTTCATCGACGAGTCCTCGGACACGCAGAGCGAGCGCGGCTGCGCGCTGCCCCTCCCGCCACGGGGTCGCCGCCGCCCCCACAACCCCGCCAGGAAGCCTCCGCGACCCCGGGGACCCGGAAGCCCGCGGGACAAAAACGTGCCCGTGTAGGGGCAGGACCCACGGCCCAGACCTCTCAAAGGGCTTCACTCTTGCTCTCTCCCCAGCATGCTTTGCTTGTTTGACCAAAGAACTTTTTTCTTTTTCACCGGACTGGAGCCTGGGGAGCAGGCTGGGTTGCTTGCTTGCCACCGCGGCTCCTGGCCCTCTCCTCATCTCATCCATTTCCAGACCCCTTTCTATGTCGCTGTCCCGGCTGGGGCTGTCCCGGCTGGGGCTGGCCCTCACAGCACCTCACAACTGTGCCTCAAAGCCTGCGTCAATAAACGGAAAAGTCTGCACCGTTGCGGACCTACGCGCTCCGAGGACGCGGGTGGGGTGGGGGGTGCTTGCTTCGGGCCATCTCCAGGCAAGTCAGGCCTCGAGTAACGCCCGCTGCACCCGCGGCGGTTCTGTCAAGGCCAGTCCCCTTGATTGTGATCCTCCCGCGCCTCTGCTTGGAGGCTACTGGGCAGGGTCCGGCGGGGGAATCCGCCAGGATGGGCGGCGAGTCTCCCACCCCAGCACAGCTGTTACGGGGGCGGGTGGGTGGGCCGGGGAGAAATAATGGTTTCCACTGGAGAGGGATGTAGCTTGAACTCGTCCTGCACGAGACGTTCGTCGCCCTTCCGGGAAGGGACCCCGCCCCTCCCCCTTACTGGAGCGCGACCCCTCTCCCGTGCCCGAAGCCTGTGGCACCTGGGTCCGTTGGGGCAGAACCATGGAGGAAAGTCCTCGCAAAGTAAGAACTCTTCCTGGGCCCCTCGCCCTGCAGGGCCCCTCGCCCTGCCAGGCCGCAGACTCGTTCAGCCCCTGGCTATCCTCATTCACCCACCGGGCAGCTTACTGCCCATCAGTCCCCACGTCCCTGCCCCAGCCTGCTCTTCCTCCCCTCCCCAACACCCCATCACCCTGGCTCTGGGCTTTCCTTGGCTTTTTTTCTGGGGCCTTTTAAGAAATTTTAACTTATTGGGGTGACACTGGTTAATAAAATTATATATGTTTTAGGTATACAACTCTATAACACATCATCTGTACGTTGTACTGTGTGTTCACCACCCCAAGTCAGGTCTCCTTCCATCACCGTTTATCCCCCTTTACCTTCTACCTCCCCCTCCCCCCCATCACCAGACTGGTGTCTGTGTCTCAGAGTTTGTTGCTGTTGTTGTTTTGTTTTGCTTAATCCCTTCACCTTTCCCACCCAGTCCAGCAACCCCCCTCCTGTCTGACAACTGTCAGTCTGTTCTTGATCTATGAGACTATTTCTATTTTTTGTTAGTTTATTTTATTCATTAGATTCCACATATGAGTGAGGTCATATGGTATTTGTCTTCCTCTGACCGGCTTATTTCACTTAGCATTATATTCTCCAATTCCATCCATGCTGTCACAAAGGGTAAGATATCCTTATTTTTTATTGCTGAGTAGTATTCCACTGTGTAAATGTCTCATAGTTGTTTTATCCACTCATCTGCTGATAGGCATTGGGGCTACTTCTAAATCTTGGCTATTGTATATAATACTGCAATGAACATAGGAGTGCATATATTCTTTCAAATTAGTGTTTCAGTTTCTTCAGATATATTCCCAGAGGTGGAATCGCTGGATCACAAGGCAGGTCCACGTTTAACCTTTTGCAGTAACTCCACACTGCTTTCCGCAGTGAGTGCACCCACGAGCGTTCCCACCAACAGTGGAGTTCCTTTTTCTCTGCATCCTCGCCAGCACTTGTCATTGTTGATTTATTGGCGATAGCCATTCTGACAGGCGTGCTGGGCTTTCCTTGTTGTATGTGGCCCACAGGCGTCAATCAAGTCTTCAGGCTGCCATGACTCAGTCAGGTCAAGCCTGAACGATGACATCCGGAATCTGTGGACCATGGCCACGCTGTCACACTCCAGGCTGAACGTGCCACTGACTAGTCTTTGTGAGGAGTCTGAACCAGAGGGCAGCAGCATAGGCAGCAAGACTGATCAGTGGTACAACCAGAAGGAGGCCGGCCAAGACTCTGAGGGCGTCTGGGAACAAGACTCCGAGGTCACCTGGGAACAATGGGACGACGGAAAGGACAAGCCAGAGGAGCTGGGCCCCGGCACCTTCCAGGGAAGCGATTTGGAAGGGGACAAGGATCCCAGAACCACGATGGGTCAGTGTGGCCTCAACGGGCTGTGGGCGCCCACAGGGCAGGGGGCTGGCCACGGCCCCAATTTCTGTTGGTGGAAAACGCGGGGAAGCGGTAGTATCCGAGTTTCTAGGATTCCCTGGGTGAGGCGCCCGCGCTGATCTTTCACGCTTTAAATCAACCAGACATTCTTGGAGCGCCCCCTACCGGGAGGCGTCGTACAAAGTCCTGTGGCCGGGGCACGCCAGGTCCGGGAGAGGCACGCAGGAAAATGCTCAAACACAGCGCGGTTAGGACCGTGCTTTTAATGGAATAACCAGGATAGTTGAGAGGAGGGAGTTAATTTCTTGTCGGTGGGTTTTCGAAGGTCGAGGAGGTGCCTGTCTGTCATTTATTCAGTCATTGGTGACAATTTTTAAGTACTACTTCATGCTGGGCACTTTTTGGAACTTTCCCTTCTCCCCCTCCCCCCAGCCCTTCATCAGATAACTCGGACTGGTAGCAGTATAGTAACTGCCATTTATTGAGCACGTACTGTGTTCCAGGCCCTGGGCTTCCCTTGTATGATCCCCTGTAAACTTCTCAAACTCCACAAGGGGTTATTCTTATTACCCCATTTTACAGATGAAGAACCGGAGGGTCAGAGCGTTTCAGTCACTGGCCCTAAGTCTCACACTGTGGGGCGGTCAGAACTGGAACCTGGATGGGTAAGACCATAAAGCCCAGGATTGTAGATCACTGTCCCTTACTGTTTCCCACTACGGTGGCCCCTGGTGCTGTTCTCTGAAGGCCGCTCTTCCTGCCAGATGCCACCCCGTGTATCTCTGTCCCAGGAAAGACCCAGCAGTCTGAAGATGACTCATCTCTCTTTTCTCTTCTCCCAGAAACACCTCCCTCAATGGCATCACCCAAAATCTCAAAGCACACACCCCACCGAGCCTACTGGATGGAGCAGCAGAACAGGGTTGGAGGCAGCGAGGAAGACTGGGGGTTTTAGTGGGGTGGGCAATGGGCGGGCTGGGGATTCGGGGATGAAGAGGATTGTGGTGGTCTGTAGGGTGGAGGGGAGGGGAAGTTGGGAGTCTTGAGCTGTAGGCAGCAGGTGGGGCATTTCAGCTGTGGGCAGAACTGGGGTCCCTTGGACATCTGAACCTCTTGTTGCCTCTTCAGCTGCCTCTGCCCTTGGTGGAACTCATGGAGAGTGAAGCTCTGGAAATCCTCACCAAAGCCCTCCACAGTGAGTTCCTCCTCCAACTCCCAAGAGACCTTGGGTGATTTTTCAGGACTGGAGCCTGTGGGAGTGGGGTTTCGGGGTGTGTTTGTTTTGTCAGATTCCCTTACCAGTCACTAAAGTTCCAGGAGCCCCACAGAAAACAAAAAGTTGGGGGACAAGGCAGACCCATTGGGGAGATCATGGGGTAAATGTGAGGGGTCTGGGCTCCAGCTTAAATGCTGGAGGCTGACAGGAGTTTTCTAAGGCTGTTTCTCCATTCGTCCAATGGGGGTGACATTTTTTTGTGTCCTTCCCTGGGTAATGTAAAGAGCCTTTGAAGAGTGGATTATCTGGGTTAAACTTCCACTGGTTTGCCCTGCTTATGATATGAGGGGGCTGGGGCCGGCTAATGGCTAATAGTGAGTGGTCCAGGAATTGTCCAAAAAGCAGCCTGCCACCACTGCCTTAGGTCAGGCCCTCATCTTCTTTAATTTTGCCCTCATTCATCCTCCACCTCAATATCCCATCTTGCTCTGCATCCCCCCATCTGTCTGGAGCACAGGTCTATGACTTGAAACAAAGCCAGCAGGCCCCAGCACTTTGGAGATCCAAAGTTCCCCAAACTAACACAGACCCCAGTGCTCAGAGCTTCTGCCAACCCAAGTTACTTGCGGTTCCTCAAAATCACATATGTGGCATCTACTGCTAGGGACACTATGCCCCTGCCAACTGAGCTGAGTGTAGATCTATCCCTCCAGGCTACCGGTCAGGGATCGGCAAGGATCACTTCTTAACCAAGCAGCTGCAGAGATACATCGAGGGACTCAAGAGGCGACGGAGCAAGAGGCAACACGTCTTGGTGCACTGAGAGCACCAGCTCGGGCTCAAGTGACTGTCTAATGCCAGCCCCAGTCCCTGTCCTGCCCTGAGACACAGCCCGACCCCCTCCAGGTGGAATTTGAACACTAGAGAAATAAAAGAGCCTGTACAAGGTCCGTGAGTCTGTGCGTGGCTCCTGCGTGAGGCGGACGCACACGGCTCCGCCTTTCCCCATGACCTTCACTCGGTCACCGCAGTGACCTTGAGCGTTCTTTGTTGGGGCCCTATCAGCGCCACCTTTCCGGGACTCGAAATCCAAGACTTCTTGCATGTTTTAAGTCTGTTTCTCCCATCCCAGATACTGCAGTTTTGTAGGGATATCGGGTTTGCCGTCCAAGTGCTCCAACGGTGTTATCTTGTGGGAAAGAGAGAAAGTGGCAGAGATTAGCCTCTAGCAAGCGCATTCTAGGCCCCGCCCCTCATGCATATGCAGATCACTAGCCTTTCCGTTCGTCCGGCCTTCTCATTTACATGCGTCTGTAGTCTCCCGGGTCTGGAAACTGAGGCCGCTGAGAGATTTCGCCCACTCCTCTGGCTCGCAGCTCGCCCCGCCTCCTTCGTTACGTAAGAGCGTTTTTGGCCCTACCCCTCCCGGAGCCTCTCCGCGTCTTCTCTGATCACGTCCACCCGGAGGCCGCGTACGCAAGTGCGCTGCTGTGGCTTGCGGCAACGGGGCGGGACCTTCGTGAAAGCCCGCCCACTCGCTTCGCCTGCTCCTCCCCTACTCGTCCCGGCACTCAGGCGCCGCTAGCCCCACTTGTCTGATTAGCATAGGGCGCCGAGCCCCGCCCCCTGTTTTGCATGCGCACGGCCGGCCCCGCCCCCACTGTCAGCTGGAGGAAGCGGAGTAGGAAGCGGCCGCGATGTCCTTTTGTGTCCTACAAGCCGCCAGCGGCGCCGCCGAGTGAGGGGACGCGGCGCGGCGGGGCGGCGCGGCCCGAGGAGGCGGCGGAGGAGGGGCCGCCAGCAGCCCCCGGCTCACCCCGGCGCTCCAGGCCGCTCGGCCCCCATGCCTGCCCACCCGCCCAGCGGGAGCCCCAGGTCCGGGGGCGGAGGTGGAGCACCTATGGGGAGGTGGGCGGGAGGGGCGCTGGAGCCATGTGCGAGCGCCGCAGGGAGGCGGGCGGGGGCGGGCCCCAGGCGGGGTCCGGCTTTTGGATCGGCCCGGGTCACGGTCGGGACCCGGTGGAGACCCAGAAGAGGTCAGGGTCCGGGAGGGATCCGGCGTCCAGATCTTAGTGCTCCGGCCTGGAGCAGGGGCTGGCTTTGGCTCGGGCTGAAAATCCTAGCCAGAGTCGGGCTGGGGCCTCGGATCCAGTCCTAGGGCAGGGTTCAATCCGGCACCTGGAGCTTGCCGAAGTCCCAGGGGCGGGCGGGGGTGGAAGATGAGGAGGGTTCCCTGTCGGGGAAGGGGCTTTGAAGACCACGTGGGGGCGCTCGAAGGGTCCTTGGGCCACCCTCCTCTCTGGGTCAAAGGTCATCGAACCCGCAGGGGAGAACTTCCTCCTCCCTGGCACTCCCCATTTACTTCCTGATAACCTGAAAGAGGTCCCCGGCGGGCGGAGGAGGAGGGGAACGAAGCAACTTCTGGCAACTTCCCGTAGGTGTGCGCGTGTTGGGGGGCGGGGCGCCCCGGAGGTGGAGGACCCTGAGGCTGCAGGAGTGTAAGAGCGAATGTTCTGGTGGGTGGGATGCGAGGGGGTGTTCAAGGAGGTGCAGCCGCGCCAGTCAGGTGTGCCTTGGAGTGGGTTTGCCTGGACCCGGGGTCAGTGTGTCGGGTGGGAAAGCTGTGAATGTTTCCACAGGGGTCTATGCCTGTGAGTGTGGGGTATGGTGAGGGTGTAAGGCTGTGAGTGTGTGATTATGAGTCATGAGTGTGACTTTGTTTATGGGGTTTGCACTTGGGGAGGGGTAAGTGAGCATGAGTGAGAACTGGGCCTGGAAAGGCCCTGTGTGACAGTGAGCATGTGAGGACCCAGGTGAGGGGGAGTGTGTGAGCACATCAGCTGCCCTTGGGCTTGTGTGCCTCAGTTTGCTCTCCTGAATGGGGGATACCTTAGTGAGAGGACGATCACCAAGGTCCCTCTCTGGAGAAAATTAGAGGTCTCCCATTTCTGGCTGAGGATTCCAATGGGGTTGGAGGTCACCTGGGACCAAGGTTACCCTGCTCACTGGCTTGGGTGGGAGTAGGGGGGTTTCTAAGCCTGGTGCAGGTCCCCAAGTAGGAGACTTACTGCCAGTTACTGGCCCTGGAAGCTCTGGAGACTCTGTTCCCGTGGCAACAACTGGGGGGGGGCTCCTTCATGGGCAGCCCTTCCTTGGACTCTGTACCTCCTCCTTCCCCCTCACTGATAGTGGAAGCCTGGCCCCAGGCCTGGGGTTGGGCAACCCGGGTGGCAGGGCGTCTCTCCATCCCCCATCCTAGCGCCTCCCTGTGACCTGACAGGTTTCTCCCCACAGGTGACCAGCGCCATGTCCAGCCAGGTGGTGGGCATTGAGCCTCTCTACATCAAGGCGGAGCCAGCCAGCCCAGACAGCCCAAAGGGCTCCTCAGAGACCGAGACTGAGCCCCCTGTGGCCCTGGCCCCCGGCCCAGCTCCCACTCGCCACCTCCCAGGCCACAAGGAAGAGGAGGATGGGGAGGGGGCTGGGCCTGGTGAGCAGGGTGGTGGGAAGCTGGTGCTCAGCTCCCTGCCCAAACGCCTCTGCCTGGTCTGTGGGGACGTGGCCTCCGGCTACCACTATGGTGTAGCATCCTGTGAGGCCTGCAAAGCCTTCTTCAAGAGGACCATCCAGGGTGAGCCCCCACCCCACTTCTGTGCCCTTTGCCCTCTGGGCCTGGCACTGCCCAGGGAATGCACTGCTAGGTGGTGCTAGATGCCCAGACTGCCATGGTTCCATTTGGGGTTGGCAGCCTGATGTTCCCAGGCCCTCTTACCCCCAAGGAGTGCTGTTTCCCTTAGAAATGAAATAGAGCCGCAGGACGTGTTGATGGGCTGGACGTGGGATCTAAGAGAGGGTTTGGGATGTCTCTGAGGGTATGGTAGGCTCAGCCTCTCCCCATAGCTCTGGCAAATTCATGACCACCTCTGCCTGCTCTAAACTTTGTTCTTGCTTCTGGTAGCCGCTGGCCTCTCACCGGCATAGACCACCCCCTCCCCCTTTGCATGGACTTCCCCAAAGCAGCACCAACACGAGGCAGGTTTTCGGGGCTGAGAGGGGCTACCTCCTCCTTTAGTACCTAACTTTAAAGAGACCATTAGGCATCCTGCTGGTAGTACTCAGGAAAGCTTATTAAAATATGAGTGAGCAAGATGGTGACAGAATAAGCAGCACCTGGGACGTGCCTGTCACATTTTTATGTAAACCTTGGTTACTTGGGGGCTGTAACGTGTACTTTTTGAGAATGTTTCTTGAGTGCTTACCAGGCACTGTGCCTTTTTGCGTTCACAATCTGTTACCCCCACAGCAACCTAGAAGGTGCCAGCCGGCACTGTTATAACTGAGGCCCAGGTTGGCTTTTAAAACTTTGTCTCAGCCCCAAGGTAGAAAATGGCAGAACTAGGGTTTGAACTTGGGTCGATTCAGGTCCAGAGTTGAGCTCCTCAATGCCAAACTGCTGCCTCTGCTTATTACTAATAACTGAACTTTGGACAGGTGCCTCACGAATGATTGTGACATTCGACGAGTCTCGTCTTTGCCATTGCCAAGACTCACTGGTCTAGAACCTCTGTGCCCTCTTCTGTCTCTGTAGCCCAGGGAGCCAGCAGGTTCAGGTCCAGGTGTGCCCTGCCTATCCTGGAACCCTTCATCCTCTGCTGACTCAGCCAACAAATGTTTATTGAGCACCAGTCATAAATAGTAGTCACTTATTGAATGGTTAGGTGTTGTGAGCTACGCTACATGTGTTACCTCAATTACCCCCTTGCATTGTCACAGCTCGCCTTTGTGAGAAGTACTGTTTCTATCACCCACTTTTACAGATAGAAAACCGAGGGTTTGAGGGCTTAGGTACGAGGCTTGTTCAAGGTCACACAGTTGGTATACGGAAGTGTCAGGCATCTTCCAGAGCCTTTACAAACCCTGTGCTTTGCTGCCCTGGCCACCGTTCCAGGCATGGGGACTCAGGCAGCCCCATCCTCAGACAGTCCTTTCTACCAGAGGGAGGAGGAAGGAGACAGTGAATTGCACACAGTTGTCATAGTGCAGCTGTGATAAGTGCTGGAGGGCGAGGAGTAGGGTTTGTACCAAGGAATCTAGCTGGGTCTGGGGCTCAGGAGGGCTTCCTGGAGGAGGTGCCTTGAGCTGAGCATGGAAGCCTGGTAGGGTGAAGGAGAAACGAGCCAGGGGCTTGGAGGCTGGCTGTGTCATTCAGTCCTTGAAGTAGCTCTGGGAGGCTGAGAGGGCTGCCATGCATTCGTTCAACCAGTTATGAGCGCCCACTATGTGCCAGGCCCCATTCCTAGTGCTGGGGACAGTCCTGGCCCTGGTGGAGCAGACAGTAATGTTGGGAGAGAGGGAATAAAGACGATAAGTGTGTCCATTTGTAGCATGTTAGATGGTGCTGAGAGCTGTTGAGAAACTACCCAGCAGGGGCAGACGCCTGGAGTCATCGCCAGAGGGGGCAGGTGGCATTCTCACCATCCCTTGCAGGGTCACCAGGGAAGGCCTTGCGAGGCGCCAACAGGCAGAGATCTGAAGGAGGGAAGGGAGCCGTGGGCTCTGAGTTAGGGACCTGCAGCTGGAACGGAGTGGGAGGCGGACAAGGGTGAAAAGGGCATGAGGAGCAGGGGTACAGGCCTCAGGCCGCAGGCTTCACTATGCTCTTATCCCCGGGAGGGAAATTGTGGGAGGGATTGGGGCAGGGGAGGGCCAGGATCTAACTTTGGTTTAACAGGGTGCCTGTGGCTGCGGTGTGGAGAGTGAGTGAAGGAGGTGCGGGCCGAGCGGGAGGCCAGGGCAGGAGGGAAGGCCCACCAGGATCTGTGGACGGGTTGGATTTGGGCTGTGGGACAGAATCAAAGCCGTCTCCTGCGCTGCTGCTTGAGCAGCTGGACAGACGGAGGCGCAGGTTTGGAAGGGGGATCGGGGCCACATCGGGGACAGGTTAGGTCTGTGAGGCCTTCCAGACAGACGTGCAAGGTGTCGAGGAGGCAGGGGATGTGAGTCTGGAGTGTAGGCAGGTCTAGGCAAGAGATGAATTTGAAAGCCTGTGACTAGGTACAGTCACCACGGGAGTGAGCGAGCGGGGACGAGGTCAGAGGGCAGCCCTGAGGGCCCTCAGTGCCAGGAGCACAGAAAGACGCATGGGAACCACTGAGTGGCCAATGGGGGGGGGGGGACCAAGAGTGTGTCCTAAAAGCAAGAGCAGAAAACTGTTTCAGTGTTTCCAGGAGTAGGACGTGATCACTGGCGTTAGAGGATGGTCTTTTATAGGTCTTGGAAGACGAGGATGAGAGTTGATCATTGAGGGTAGCAACAGAGAGGCCATTGTGACCTTTGGAGAGAGCACACGAGAACAGGAGAGCCCAGAGATGGGCCTTGACACGAGGCCGGGGCAGATGCAGCCCCACTCCCCTGGTCCCAGCCCTTCTTTTGCCTTGATAGGGGCCCCCAGCCGAGCAGCCATTCTCAGTGCCCCGGGCGTCCCTGCCCCACTCACGGCACTCCTGCTCTCCCCAGACCTGTGCTTGCCTGGGGCGAGTCAGGGTTCTCCTGTCTGCTGGGCCCCCTCCAGGCCCTGGGAGGCTGCCACTGGAGCCCTGCCTCTTCCTGGCAGGGAGCATCGAGTACAGCTGTCCGGCCTCCAATGAGTGTGAGATCACCAAGCGGAGACGCAAGGCCTGTCAGGCCTGTCGCTTCACCAAGTGCCTGCGGGTGGGCATGCTCAAAGAAGGTGAGGACTGGGCAGGGGCCGGGGCAAGGGCTGGGAGAGCTGGGCGCATGGGGCCGGAGAGGGCGACGCTTGAGAAGTTCCAGTGGAATGGATTGGGCAGGGGGGCTCTGCAGAGCAAGCCGCCCCCAGCTCCCAGGACACAGCCCTGTCCTCCAATTCAAGGGGTGCGTCTGGACCGTGTCCGGGGTGGGCGACAGAAGTACAAGCGGCGACCAGAGGTGGACCCGCTGCCCTTCCCAGGCCCCTTCCCTGCTGGACCCCTGGCAGTAGCTGGAGGCCCTCGGAAGACAGGTGAGCACTCCTGGTCCTTGGAGCTGTAGGGTCGGGGCTGGGCTGGGACACGAGAGGCCTGGCCTATCTGGTGGCACTCCCCCAGGATGGCAGTTATCTCGGGCACTGAGACCCGAATTTTCCTTTAATTTATTCGCTTATTTGTTTCCCCCCAAAAGCATTTTTGAAAATACTTTTTCTGTCAGTCCCTGAGTAGTACAACTGGGGACAAGGAAAGGTTTTCTAACCCTCAGAACCTGTTCACAAACAGACTGGCTTCCCCTGGGAGACAGGGAGAGCCCTTCCCGGAGAAAGGTGTCTGAGCCTGCTGACCCGTGGCTGTTGAGGAAGGCCACGGGGGGATTGACTCTGGGAAGATGTCTGACCCCAAAGGGCCTGCAAGGTGATGAATCCCAGTGCCTCTTCCAACTGTCACTGCAGCCCCAGTGAATGCACTGGTGTCCCACCTGCTGGTGGTGGAGCCGGAGAAGCTGTACGCCATGCCCGAGCCAACGGGCCCGGATGGGCACCTCCCAGCCGTAGCTACCCTCTGTGATCTCTTTGACCGAGAGATTGTCGTCACCATCAGCTGGGCCAAGAGCATCCCAGGTAAAGGGCCAGGTGACGTGGGCTTCCCCGGGGAGGCCAGGCCATGCCTGGCTCTGGTGCATCTGCTCAGCCAGGTGTGCTCCCCGCTGCCCTCCAGGCTTCTCGTCACTGTCACTGTCGGACCAGATGTCAGTACTGCAGAGCGTATGGATGGAGGTACTGGTGTTGGGTGTGGCCCAGCGCTCACTGCCACTGCAGGATGAGCTGGCCTTCGCTGAGGACCTGGTCCTGGATGAAGAGGGGGCACGAGCAGCCGGCCTGGGGGAACTTGGGGCTGCCCTGCTGCAACTGGTGCGGCGACTGCAGGCCTTGCGGCTGGAGCGGGAGGAGTACGTCCTACTGAAGGCCCTGGCCCTCGCCAATTCAGGTGAGTCTGGGCAGGCCCTGACAAGTCTCCAGGCCTCCCGTAACTCCTCTGGTGGGACAGTTCCATTTTACAGACAGGAACACTGAGTCACAGGGAGGAACAGTGACTTGCTGCAAGTCACAAAGCAAGGCCAGGGCAGGCTCAGGAACAGGATTTTGAGCCCTAGTGCCATACTTAACTAGAAAGGCGAATGATTCAGTGGGAGGATAGGTGGGGAGAACAGAAGGGGACCACAGCTGAGAAAGGCAGGCCCTGGCTCATGGGCAGCAGGGAGTGTTACCTCAGCTGGCCAGTCAGATCGGTGTCTGGCCCCTCTGTACGCCCACCCCTCAGTGCCCAAGCTGACGTGTGCGGTCTCCTTCCTGGAGACGTCAGCAGCTCTCTCCCCGCTCCTTGCAGACTCTGTGCACATTGAAGACGCTGAGGCTGTGGAGCAGCTGCGAGAAGCTCTCCATGAGGCCCTGCTGGAGTATGAAGCTGGCCGGGCAGGCCCCGGAGGGGGTGCTGAGAGGCGGAGGGCAGGCAGGCTGCTGCTCACACTACCACTCCTTCGTCAGACAGCAGGCAAAGTGCTGGCCCATTTCTATGGGGTGAAGCTGGAGGGCAAGGTGCCCATGCACAAGCTGTTCTTGGAGATGCTGGAGGCCATGATGGACTGAGGCAAGGGGTGGGCATGGGTGGGGGTGCTGGCAGGACCCGCCCAGCATGTGGTCAGCCCCAAGGGGGCAGAGCTGGGGTCTGGGCAGTGCCACAGCCTGCTGGCAGGGCCAGGGCAATACCATCAGCCCCTGGGAGCAGGCCCTACGCCCTCCCCTCCCCCTTCCTTGGGGGTGTTAGAAGCTGGGAATATGTTCACCCAGGCTCTGCACACAGTGCTGCCCCTTGCAAGCCATAATGTACCCCCAGAATGTAGGGGGTGCTGTGGAAGCCATAGGGGGCTGCAGGGGATGTGTGGGGGAGGGGGACAGAAGCCTGATCTCAGGGAGGGAAGGGAGTGGAGGCCACAGTCTCCCGGCTTTTGCTGCTGCTTAATCTGACCTCCCCTCCAGAGCAGAGGGGAATTTGGAGAGCAAAGGTCCTGCCCCCTTGGCTCCTCTCATCATTTGCATTGGGCATTACTGCCCCCCCCCCCCAAGCAATAACTCCAAGCAGGCTCCAGCCCCTGGACCCTGGGGTGGTCAGGGCCCCCCATCAGCTCCCACCCAGCCTCCTCAGGGGGTAGGGAGAGCACTGCCTCGATGCCCTGCAGAGCAATAACACTATATTTATTTTTGGGTTTGGCCAGGGCGGCGCAGGGACATGGGGCAAGCCAGGGCCCAGAGCCCTTGGCTGTACAGAGACTCTATTTTAATGTATATTTGTTGCAAAGAGAAACCGCTTTTGGTTTTGAACCTTTAATGAGAAAAAAAATATATCGAGCTCAACAACACTGTGTGGTGTGTCACTGCGTCAAAGTTGGGGATACACTACAAAATTAACGACAGGAAGATAAATAAGCAAAGATACACACAGTCACAGGGTGGAAACCTGATGCTGGCACACTTAAGTCTCGGTCTGCTCATCACTCAGCAGCATGTTTGGGATCCCGCGAGTGATGGGGAACACACGTCCTGACTCCGGGCACTGCAGGGTGCCCTCCATCACCTCCACCTACGGAGAAATGGGGTACTGAGCTGAGCACGGGCAGCCTCCGGGTATGGTTGTGTGGCCAGGACCCAAGTGACAGGCCAGTTCTCACCTCCAGCAGTATGTGATGCATAGTCCTCAGAAACTCCTCATTTTGCTCATACCCCTGAATCGGCTCTGTGGGTACCTCGCCCAGAGACAACTGTGGGTGAAAGGCCTAAATTATCTCTGGGAATCCCTGGCCAAGTGAGAACAACCCCGCCCCAGGGTGTGCACGGGCAGGGCTGGGGGCTCCTCACGGTATCAGCCGCCTCCACAAGCGCCGCCCACTCCACCTTGGGTATCATACGCGCCACGAAGTCTGGGTTGAAGTCCACAGGGATGATGCGGACCTCAGAGGCCTGCGGGCGGTAGGTGTTTAGTTAGGCAGGGGCTGGAGCCTAGCTCCATCCCACCCGGGAAAAGGGTGCTATACCGTTCCCCGTACAGTACCTGCAGGCGCAGGGGGAATCCACGGGGTCCCACCCCTTTCACGTGCGAGCTCAAGAAATTGTGGGTAAGCAGCTTCATGTCTCAACAATACTCTCACGAGGTCAGAGCCGGAAAAAAGTGGAAACTCCGTGCGTCACTTCCGGGGACGCTCCGCTTTCTCCCATTGCACGGCCCCGAGGAGCGGAAGCAGCGAACTTGCAGGAACTTCCGGTGCTCGCGGGATCGGTTGTATCGCGAAGGCCAGGTCAGATCACGTGTTGCTACCGGCAGCGTCCCGGCAGCAGGTTGCTACAATGCAGGGCCAGTGGTTTTGTCTCCAAACCTCCGCGCGCTACAAATCACGTACAGTGAAAATCATATGTAAGAAAGCCGCAATGCAGGGGCCTTCGTTGACTGCAAAATAAATGTGCTTTACTTCTACGCAGGCGCCTAAAACTGTCGTCACACGCCCCTCGCTTTCCGTGAGGGATGGAAACGCTGCTCCAATCCGTGAATTAGGCCCTTTAAAGCGGCAGCACCCTATCCTTGTATGCAAATAAGCTGCTCAGCTGCCAAAAGCTCCGCCCACTTGCCCAGCCCCTGATGCAATAAGTCTATTATTATGCAAGCCCTGCCCCTGACGTGCCGCCCACGGCGGCGCCGGGGCTGTGTCCCGCCCCCGCGGTCTGCTGAGGCCCTGTGGTTGGTGGGCTCCTGTTGCGGCACTGCAGTGCTGGCCCTCCCTTTTGCGGCTGCCCTGGGGCGGGAGCGGAGGCGGAGCCGGAGGCGGGGGCAAGGAGGTTGTGGGCTCGGAGCCTGGCGTGGGTATGACGGGCATGTGCATCCTCAACCACCTATCCGGCTCGATACTCTCCCGGGCGGCCACCGTGCGTCGTGCAGCAGCGGTGGGAGGCAGAGGGTGCCTGGAAGCAGGTCTAGAGTGGAAGCTTGGCAGAGCCCGCGGTATCAGAAGCACTGCTATCGCAATGGCCCCGATCAAGGTGACCGCTGGCCCGGTCCGGCCGGGACTGACCCCCTTTTCCTTCCCCCTTCCATCTCTCCCAGGCCCTCCGTCGCGTTGAAGGCAGTGGTCCCCAGCCCCAAACCCTGGTGGCCTCCCTTTCTTTCCTGCTTTGCGGTCCTGTCTCTGCTGCCCCAGAGACTCGTTCCCGTCGTCTTTCCCCCGCATCTCCGCAGCAAACCTCGGGGCTGCCCCACTGTTCTCGCCAGTTTTAAGGGCTTGGTGCACCATCTCCTGAAACGGTTCCTGAGGCTTTCCAGCTTTCTCTTCCACATTCACTTTGCGACACCCTGTGATGGGTCTCCACCATTTTCAGGCAATAGAGTGCCGTGGCCTCCCCCACCTTCTGGAACCTCCTTTGCCCCAGGGTCCCTTTCAACCCCCATACATAGCTCCCTCTGTACCCTCCTGCACGCTTTGTCCGGTTATCTGGCATCACTCTCACACTGTCTTCTGAAATGTGTTGTGTCTTAGGGCCCCTACTGTGCCCCCCCATTCCCCTCCAGACACAGCTGATTCGTTCCTCTCGTTTTGAATCACCACCAGCTTCTTAGAACTAAACCCTGCCCCCATCCCAATTATTCTGAGACCTCCTCTCTCCCCTGCATCGTACTCCCAACCCTTGACTTTCCCTCCCTTTTGTTTCCCTGCTCCCCGTGAAGCCCTGATACACTCCTAGGTAGACTGATCCTTCCCCTTTGAGAGATTCCTTCCTCTGCACCTCCCAGATGTAGGGACCTGCACTGCCCCCAGAAAGCTTTCCCACTTTCTGCTGTCCTCCCTTTTTCATTTTGAGGGGTGGGTTGCCGACCTGGCCAGGATCTCCTCCCTGGGTTGGTCAGTGCCCCCCCCACCCCGCCCCCCATACAGCCCCCTGCCCCTCCTCCTCCTGCTCAGTTATCCCACTTCTTTCCTGTAACTTACACAGCCTGTTTACTCAACTCCTTGCAACTCCCGGAAGGCCTCTCCCTTTTTCTGTTGCCACCAAGAGGCCCTAAAAGAGAAATAAGGCCAACTTGAAACCTGGAGGATGTGGGGCAACTAGGCAGTGGGAGGAGAAGGGAGGGTGACAGGGAGGAACCTCTGGAAACTCTGACTGGGTTGGGCTTCCTGCTGTGTGTCAATGCTGGCTCTCCGAGGTGTTTCTTCCAGGCCCTCTGTCTCCTGAGCCCTCTGTGTGCTGCGCTTCCCTGGCCTCCCTACCTGTCTCCCACTGCCCAACTTTGACCTTGGAGTCCTGCCCTCCAGGTGGGAGATGCCATCCCGTCTGTGGTGGTGTTTGAAGGGCAGCCTGGGAACAAGGTGGACCTGGCAGAGCTGTTCAAGGGCAAGAAGGGTGTGCTGTTCGGAGTCCCTGGGGCCTTTACCCCTGGTTGTTCCAAGGTGAGGTCCTGCCCTCTGGGATCTTGTTTGCATCATGCATGAGTCCCCCATGTTGTCCCGAGGCAGCTTGCAACATTAGTTGCAGGTGGTATCAGTTAAAAAGCTTATCACAGTGTTCAGAACATAGGAGAAATGAAATCCAGCACCACTTATTGATGCTGCTGACTCGGGAAGGTATTTGGGTAAATAAGATGTAACTGTGCCTACAAGAAATTCTTGGCCTTGATCACAGACGTCTTAAGTATGGATCCAGGCT
This sequence comes from Tonatia bakeri, assembly GCA_004024845.1. NCBI lineage: Eukaryota > Metazoa > Chordata > Mammalia > Chiroptera > Phyllostomidae > Tonatia > Tonatia bakeri. Next base: position 76,217 of record PVIA01004649.1, read on the forward strand.
CCCCAGTGACCAGGGCAAAAGGGAACTGTGGTTCATGCAGTTATCGGTATCTGAGGAAAGGCGTGGGAGCTGGGCAGTGGGGAAGGCCTGGACATAGAGTAGCCCAAGAGGAGGGACGCTTGCCCCTTTGCTAAGTCTTTGTCTCCCCTCCGCAGACCCACCTGCCAGGGTTCGTGGAGCAGGCTGGAGCGCTGAAGGCCAAGGGGGCCCAGGTGGTGGCATGCCTGAGTGTTAACGATGTCTTTGTGACTGAGGAGTGGGGACGAGCCCACAAGGCAGAAGGCAAGGTGAGGTGTGGGTCCGGCAGGGGATCGGGGGCCGGGCAGGAGATTTTTCGGGTGACTTGTACTTTCTCTTTAGGTTCGGCTCCTGGCTGACCCCACTGGGGCCTTTGGGAAGGTGCGTGTAACCCCCACCCTACAGGGTGACCCGTGTTCCAGGCCTTGGAGGCAGGGATTTGGAGGGACATGGCCAGTGTAGGGAGCTTGGCCTATTCTGGGGGTTCCTGACTCTTTTCTCGCCTCTCCCTTTTCTTAGGAGACAGATTTGTTACTAGATGATTCCTTGGTGTCCCTCTTTGGGAATAGACGGCTCAAGAGGTAAAAGTGGGAGGGTCCTCCATGGGCTTCCCTGCCACCCTCCCTCCATTCCCAGCCTCCAGGCTCAGGCTGTTGTAACTGGCCCCACCTTCTTTCTGACAGGTTCTCCATGGTGATAGATGATGGTGTAGTGAAGTCCCTGAATGTGGAGCCAGATGGCACAGGTCTCACCTGCAGCCTGGCCCCCAACATCCTCTCGCAGCTCTGAGGTCCTGGGTCTAGACATACGTCTTCTACCCTTTCCCGATTCACCTGCTCAGCCCAGCCTGAATTCAGGCCACCCCAGTTGAAGCCTTGGCCAGATTTCTGCAATAAACACTTTTGGTTCACATTGTCTCCTTGATTTTGAATTGCTGATTCACTATGTCCCAGGCCTAATGACAGCCATATAGCTGTGAGGGTAAGTGGGCAGGGCTAAAGATGAGACTCATACAGGAGACTTTAATTTAATTTAGGAGGTAGTCAGGGAAGACTTCTTGGAAGAGGTGTTATGAAGCATTTGTCTGCAAGCAGAGAAAAGGCCAGTGGTGGAGAGCTAGGAAAGGGGCAGTTTATGCAGAGGGAGCACATCCGGAAAGGCCCTAGGCAGGCTAGGTAGAGCTTGGCTCACTCCTAGGACTTCTGCATCTGATATGTGGGTGCTGGATCTCATTTAGACCATAAACCCTAAAGTAGGGACTTCGGCTCTAGGCACCCCCCGACGTGGGCCAGATCCCAGCCCCATCATTTTTTTCAGATTGTTGAACAATTCCTAGGAACACCCACATCCCAGGAAGGGCCTCTGGGACCTTGGGACCATATGACTTGCAGGAAGAGCTTTATCAATAAAGGCAATGCTGATTCAGTCTAGGAGGGCTCCCTGGAAGAGGAAACTAGGTGAACTGTGGAGGGAAGAAGATAGTGGTAAGGTCTAACCAGTCGTGGGTGTACTGTGAGCAGCCAGGGATCAGGGAGGCCAGCAGGGCTGGGGGCTAGGGGCTGTTGCCTCCTGCAGGCCCTGATCTTGGCCTTTGCCTTTTGTCCCCGGGGAGCCACGTGCTTGGCAGCAAGCAGGGACTGTTAGGCCCCTGCTGAGTTTAGGAGCTCATGGCTTAAGAGGGGAGCAGGTGCTTCGGGTGTAGTAAAAATTTCCAACACGATTCTGTGGGATATGTCCCCCCAGCATAGATGATGGCAGGAGGCTTTGACTAGACATGAGTGATGACGATTTATTCAAGGGTCTTAGGGATGGCAAACCAGAAACAACCAGGCAATACCTAGAGTGTTCTCAAGAAGGAAGCAAAGCGGAGGTTTCTCAGTAAAAAGTCCTTGAGAAGAGGCGGTCCAGCATTCTTAGCCTCTGGACTGGTCCGAGATAGTGGTTAGGTGACTGGCGGTCTGGAGGTGTGAATGTCTTTCCCCGCAGTCCTTCAGGGGGTGATCACAGGGTTATCTGGAGGTGTGATGTAGAGGTGTGCCTCAGAGATACAAGTTAGTTCCAAACCACCATCACAGAGGAGTCCTAATCTTTCTGCTGGGGGAGGATCGTATCTTCAGTTTGGAAAGAAGGGTAGCACCTGGGGAGCGCAGCGAGCAGAGGCCAGGGAGGCCAGGTGTGTCTGCGTGCCCAGTGTCCCTCTCTGTGGGCCACCCTGCCCCGGGTCCTGCAGCACTAGGCTCTGAGCACCCTCCCTGCCCTGTGTGCACCCCCCCCCCGGGCTCAGTGCCCCGCCCCCCCAGGGCTGGCCAGAGCGGGCTGCACCCATGGGGAGGCCAGGGAGACGGCCAAGGGACGGCCTCTGGAGAATGGTCCTTGCGGCATGGTGGGATTGGTGCTCCTGGCAGAGGGGACAGTGTGGCTGTGGGTCCGGAGGGTAGAATGGCTTCAAGCTGCTACCACACACAACCAGCTAGGTGAGGGAGGATGTTGGGAGGGCAGCGGCCTTGAAGCCCTGGTGAGCCACTCACCTTTTCTCCTGCAAACACCTCAGGCCAGTGAGGGACACCTGCGGGGCAGTGTCGGGTCAGACTCGTCCCTGGCCTCTCGTGTGGGGGCAGAGCTGGGCTGGGGTGAGTGGGAGGTGGGCGAGGTGCCAGGTGGGCAGCGCAGGGTGGGATGTAACCAAGTGACGTCCTGTAGGTGGGGGCTGACACGTGGGTACCTGTTGGGTGTTGGGAGGGAGGGGGTTCTGGGGACCGGAGGTCTGAGGAGCTGGGAGGTTGGTGTGGTACCCAAGTGGATAGGGCACTCAGCACAGGGGCTCGCCCTCTGACCTTTGCACCTTCATTCTCTCCCACAACTTGCCCCTCAGGGGTCCTGGGCTGGGGCAAGGCAGGGGGCTGACAACCCATCTTGGTCACTTTGGTCACAGCACTGTCTTCCATTTGATAGTGGAAAGGCCCTTCCTTTCCTGGACACCATCTCTCTCAATCCTCCTCGCATACAAGTGAGGACACTGAGGGATGGCGCTTCCCTTGCGGTCACCTGTGTGCACACCGGTGCACGGTCTTGACCTCCAGGTGGAGAGAGAGCATCCAAGTCGGCGGCTGGTGCCCCCTTCCCTGCAGCAGCCCTGGCAGCCGCTCATTATCAGGGCAAGTGCAGCCTCCATCACGGCCACTCAGCGACCTCTGTGCCCTCCACTCCTGGCCTCTCATCTGGGCGGGCCAAGGCCCAGCGGGTCCCCCGAGAGGAAGTGTCGCCTCCAGGCTCCTGTTGCCACTGGCTGGGCCTTTGGGCCGGGGCGGTGAGGTTTCCAGGGTGAGGGGAGCTGCTTTGGACAGCATGATGGTTGGCTGAGGGGGGTGGAGATGGGGCTTTGGCCTCAGTGCCCCTGGCTGTGGGCCACAGGGTTCGGCTTGCTGGGAGTGGGGAGTGTCCTGTGAGCTGCTCCAGGGGTTGGAAGGCCCCAGACCAACTACTGAATGGTGAGAGAATGTCTCGGAGCTCCTGGCAGACCGGCCAGGTTCCAGGCCTATTGATGAGCCAGAGCCAGGCCATGGAGGCCTGGACCAGTGGGTTCTGGAAGCCTGGGGCTGTGCCTGGCAGAGCAGTGGGTGTGACCTTCCCTGGCTGTTTGTGGCCAAAGGTCCAACATTAAAACCAACTAACCAACCTACTCACTTACCCTGAAGCAGCCACCCCACATACCTTCCAAAAACTTACCCACTTGTCCTGACCTGTGCAAGGTCATGGTTACCCCATCCCGCAAGGCCAAGGGCTTTACTCAGCATCAGTGGCACTGGGCCTTCTCAAGAGTCCCGTCAAAGTGCTACTGAGAGCACTGCCCTTTCCCTTAGAAAGTGCATGCTTGCACATGCGTGTGTGTGTACGCACGGACATCAGCATGCTCCTTAACAGTTTCAAGGAACCCCTGAAGTCCTTCCAGAAATTCCAGGTGAGCCCTCCAACCCTGTCTGGAAGCCCGAGGCGGAGTGGGGCTGCCGGCTTTGGGCTGAGACCGTCAGACCCCGAATCCTGATCTGCTGCCGAGAAGCTGGGGATCTTGGGTAGGGGGTTTACTAGAGTTTCCTTCTACCCCACTAACCTCGTCTTTAACGTGGAGGAAATCCAACCCACCTCCGAGGGGCATTGTGGGGAACAAATGAGACAAATTATGTAAGCATTTGGCACTGTGCCAGATGCACAGCACATGCCCAGTAAATGGGTATAGACAGAAAAACAGAAAGGACCGCTGCTCCCTGCTGTGCAGCCCCGTTCCACCCAGAGAGGGGCAGAAGGGGGGGGAGGCGTCAGGGCCCAGCCCTGGCACTCAGGGTTTCTGTGATATGCCTCTCTGGGCTTCAGTTTCCTCATCAGTATAATGGGGCTACTGATTCTCTCTCTTTTATCCTCACCTGAGGACATTTTTTTTTTCATTGCTTATAGAGAGAGAGGGAGGGAAGCAGTGGGGCAGAGAGAGAGAAACATCAATTTATTGCCTATTCAGACCCACCCTGGGTACGTGCCCTGAGTGAGGATCGAACCTGCAACCTGGGTATGTGCTCTGACAGTGAATCAAACCCACAACCTTCTGGTCTACAGCACAGGTGGCAAACACAAGGCCTTCGGGCCGAATCCGGCTCTCCATCTTGTTTCATCTGGCCTAGCACCTTGTTTCTACCCGGCGGCAGCGCCGAGCTCCTTGCCCCTAGTTAGGGAGTACATTTATACAGTCCTGAAATTACGTTCGGCCCTTTGAAGGCAACCATGAGGCCAATGTGACCCCTGGTGAAAATGAGTTTGACACCTCCAGTCTACAGGTAGATGCCCCAACCAAATGAGCCACACTGGTCAGGGCTGTCTCTTTTTCAAAAATCCTCACCTGAGGATATGCTTATTGATTTTGGAGAGAGAGGAAGGGGGTGGGGAGAGAGAAACATCAATGTGAGAAACACCTATCGGTTGCCTCCTGTGTGCACTGTGACCGGGGATCGAACCGGCAGCCAGGAGTGTGCCCCACTAGGAATCGAACTGGCAACCTTTTGGTGCACAGGATGATGCCCCAACCAACTGGGCCACCATAGCAACCTGCCATGCTGCTCATATTCTCATCTGTTCTTCTGCTTGGGCTGGGAGTCATGTGTTTTTACTTAACACTGGTAAGATGCCCTGCTCAGGATGAGGACCACGGGAAACTCTCCACACGTGCTTTGGGAAGCAGTGGAGAAGTGAAGGAAAGGAGTGAGAGGGAGACAGCGGTCCTTTCCCCAGCTTCCTGGATGTTGTTCCCATTATTCCAACATAAAGTCGAGTATAGTGGCTCTGAAGCAGAATCAGATTTGCTTGAGAGTGAAGTAAATACCAGTGACTGAAGACAGGCCTCCCTCACAGACACGCAGCAGGAAGGCTGACAATCTAGGGCCAGTATGGTGGCCCCGTGAGTATCAGGGACCCCGGCATCGTCCACCTTGTTGCTCTGTCATTTTAAACACGTGGTTTCTTCCTCCCAGTCCATTGTGGTTGCTTAACTTCCAGCCGTCACAGCCATAGTCCAGCCAGCACAAAGGAGGAAATGGGGAACAGGAGATAAAAGACCCATGCCAGCTGTCTTTTAAGAAGGTTTTCTGGAAGCTGCTACATATCATTTCCACTAATATCTCATTGGCCAGAGCTTATTCGCACGGTCATGCCGACTACAAGAGAGCCTGGGAAATACCAGCTTTACACCAGGCTTCCCCGTGTCTAACTAAAATGAGGAGTTCTATTACTAAGGGAGAAAGGACACAGGTGTATGACACCAAGGCCTCCCAAGGGTCAGCGTCACTTCCCTGCTGCTCCCATCAGCCTTGGCCGGGGCGCGCACTAATCTGTTCCAGATCCCTGTGTTGCCTCATGTTCCCAGTGACCCCTCCCCAAGCCTCTGTCCCTGCAACCTTGGCCTCTACAGTCACCCCAGTTCCTCAGTCTGTGGGTCCTCCAAGCTTCTGCCACTTCAGCGTCTCCCCGACAATGCTCACCACCCAGGACGCCCCTCCCTTTCCCAACCCTGCCCAGATAGCTCTAACCTTCAGGGCCCCAGGTCCGTCCTGTTTGCTGAGGCTGACCGGCTGTTCCCCGTCCCTTCCCTGAACTAGTCCATGTGGGCCGCCCCCTCAGCTTCATTAAAGATGGAGTCTTTGTGACATAAGTCATGCATCAGGCCCTGGCTGCTGTGGCTCAGTGGATTGAGCACAGGCCTGTAAACCAAAGGGTCGCTGGTTTAGTTCCCAGTCAGGGCACATGCCTGGGTTGTGGGCAGGTCCCCAGGAGGGGCGTGCGAGAGGCAACCACACGTTGATGATTCTCTCCCTGTCTTTTTATCTCCCTTCTCCTCTGTCTAAAAATAAATAAATAAAATCTTTTAAAAAAGTTACACATCAGAAAATTCGCCCTTTAAAAGTGTACAGTTCAGTGGTTTTTCATCTATTTACCAAGTTGTGCAACCGCCACCGCTACAAAGGTGGGTTTATAATCTCGGTGGGTTTATAATCTCGGTGACTTCCCCCTGGATGAAGCAGCCCATCTCCTCTGCGCGCCGCGTGCACATCCGCCTGTAGTTACGAAAGGCGCCGTCGGAACTTCGGGCTCCGCTTGCCCCGCTGAGTCCCTGCAGTCACATCAGGTGTCTCACGCCCAGCGGCTGTTTGCTGAGGGTCATCTCCGTACCAGGCGCTGCATTTGGCTGGGCTCCGGACACACAGTGGCGGATATGCCCGCCCCTGCACGGGCCCTGCCGGATCCAATGCGGGCCCAGCCCCAGCGTGTGCCCTCCCAGAGCGGCCGTACCGCCCCGCTGCGGTTCCCCGCTCGCTGGATGTGCTCAAGGGTGAGGGCTTCCCCTCAGCACAGCGGAGCTGCGGGGGAGCCTGCGCCAGGGAGTTGGGGGTATTGCACAAGAAGGACCCAGCCCACACCCCCACGGTCCATGGAGTAAGGAGGGAGGAAACGGCTTATAGCTGTGAGCGAAAAAGGAATAGGCGATATCCAGATAAGCAGGAGGGGGCCCAGGTAGCAGGAGCAGTCTGTGCTAAGTCCTACAAGGGAGCAGGGTGAGCAGTCTGGACTGTGCGGACTGGGGGAGGCGGGCCTGGGACTTTGTCCACAAGCCGCAGCTCAGCTGGGTTTTCTTGGTGGACACCTGGTGTCTCCAGTAGGGGGGTGGCTTCAGACACATTTCTGTCTGTGTTTCCTCTTGGACTTCCTCCTCAGGGCGCAATCCCGAAGGCCGGTGCGCTGGGCCACCAGGCTGGGGCGGTTTCGCTGGTTTCTGGAAACCCTGAGGCCGTTCTGAGGGCGGTCAGCAATGTGCAGTGGCATCTCCCCCCACAGTCTGCCTGCCTGAGTCTCACCTTCTGGGTTTTGTGTGTTTAAACATTTTTATTTATTGGTGGGGGTGGGGGGGCAGGGGAGAGCAATGGGGGAAAATTGGTACAACTGTAATAGAATAGCAATAAAAGAAGTAAATGTAAAAAAATAAAAATGTTATTTATTGATTTGAGAGAGAGATTTGTTGTCCCACTGATTCACTCATCCACTGGTTGCTTCTTGTATGTAGTGTCCTGACTGGGGATCAAATCCCCAACCTTGGCGTATGGGGACGACACTCTAACCCACTGGCCTACCCAGCCAGGGCCTGGAGCTCTTTTTGCTAGTTGAGTGGATACTTACTGGTACCTTGGAGCTGTCTTTGATTACGAGGGAGGCTTGGTGCTGGGTCCCCCTTTCTTGCGAGCTGGTGCTGGCCGCAGCCTCGCTCTCCCACCGGACCCCGACGGGCAGCAGGAGGGGAGACGACGCAGCTCTCGGGGTCCGAGGACTTGGCCGTACCCCCGGGGCCCCTTTAAACTCCACTTTCCTTGTCTCTGAAACTGGAGTTCATTTGTTCAAAGCCGGTCATTTGGCTGCCTCCTGTATCTTGGTTCCACCTCTTCCTGGCTGGGTGGCCGCAGGCAGGGGATGTCACCTCTCTGTGCGGCAGTTTCTTCCTCATAAAGGGGGGTCATAATACCAGCACCTGTGTTTCACGGCTGTGGAGGGGACGAAGGGGTTAGTATGTGTGCGGAACAGAGCGGGCTGGGGTGAGAGGTCAGCGGATGTTGGCACTCTCACCGTGTCTGTGGCTCGGCACTGTGCTCAGGCCCAGACCGCTGCCTCGGACCCCCAGGTCCTCGCCCTCCCTGGGTGTCTGCTGCGGTGGGGAGCAGATGCAGGGAACCAGGGAAGATGCAGAGAGGAACGAGGCTGCACTGAGTGAACTCATAGGGCCTGGAGGCTTGGGCTAGACATACAGAGTAAAGATGTATTCAAGGGTCTTAGGGTTTGCAAATGCACAATGAGGTGGTACCCAGAGTGTTCGAAGAAGAAAGAGAAGCTGAGGGTTCTAGCAAAAAGCACATTCTTGAGAAGATTCAATCCTGCATTCCCAGTCTCTGGACTGATCTAAGATAGTGATCCTCTGGCTGACAGGCGTCTGGACGCTGGGTGTCAGGTGGTCTGGACACGAACATTCTGTCCGTAGTTCTTCAGGGGGTGACCGGAGGAGGGCCGCCTGCAGCTTTGATGTACGTTCAGGCATTGGCACAGGACTGGAAACTTCAAGTCTAAGTCCCCAGACTAGTTAAAGCAAGAATAGAATGGTTTCCTCTTACCTCGACCTACTTGACTTTGGTAATTTAGCAGCCAAGGTGGCAGTGCCTGTCTTGGGTCTGTCCTATTCCTTGGAGGGGAGACATGGGCCTGAGGCATGCTTGCCATGTGGGAGTCTCACAACCAGCTCAGTACTGGTGCTAAGTTTTGGGGTGAAGCTTTCGTGAAGGACTGACAAGACATTCTTACCATATGCAGGTTTTCGAAACCAGTCTCAGTCTTGAGAGTGGATCAGTTCAGTAAACAGTGGTCTCTCATTTCCGGTGGTGATGATGAAGAGGGCTCCCCAAGTGAGGCCTATGCTACAAGCAGTCGGGTATTTAATAAGAGACATCTCTATGCAAACCCAAGAAAGACAATATTTTTTTTTACTTTAAATATTTTATATATTTATTTTTAGAGAGAAGGGAAGGGAGGGAGGAAGAGAGGGAGAGAAACATCGATCAGTTGCCTCTCGCACACCCGAAAACGGGGACCTGGCCCGACACCCAGGCCCTCGAGCTGACTGGAACTGGCAACCTCTCCATTTGCAGGACGATGTTCAGCCCCCTGAGCCACTCCAGCCAGGGCAATAGTTAATAATGATGGTTAAACAATAATTAACCATAGTCCTCGTGTCTGAGTTCTGAAGACAGCCAGTCGAGAAGGTTCCTGGATGTCTGGCTCGAAGCGCCGTCGGACGGGGTGACAGCTGCAGTGACTGGGGGAGATCCCCTGGGTTTGCAGTTTGAACCTCTCTGGTGACTTTCCTGCACCGGGCACGAAGACTGTCCATATGTGCACTTTTCCTTTTCACATGTGAACTTTTGTGGCGATTCCTCTGAAGCTGATGCTGAAGGTCATGGTGAGAGGCTGGGACTTGATTCAAAGTCCAGGGAGAAGCCACCGGATGGGTAAAGGAGGGAGGGGTCATGAGCCAGCTGGTATTTTCAAACGACTTCTTGGGGACTAGGTGGAGGCTGCCTGGGGAGGGCCGCTGGTACCAGCGTCCCAGCTTTGGTAAGAGGCTCAGGGTGAGGCAGGGCAGCTGTCCCCCAGAAATGTGGGGGTGCCCTGGGAAGTGCAGGAAGGGACAGCTGGCTATGAGTCGGGTAGTGGGGGCTGGGATCTTTTCAGTCGCTAGGGCCCAGGCCTTGCAGGCCGCTCCCTGAGTCTGGGGGCATCTGGCCTGGCCCTGGGCACCCGGCCCTGGGGCCCGCCCTCCGTGGTGTTGGCTTTCCCCGGGCAGCTCACTTAAGCCACTCTGCCAGGCACTTCTGCTCCTGTCCAACTCTGGTTCCACTGTTTGCACCCCCAAGTGGCAGGTGGGAAAGCCCATTCCGTCTCAGATGCTTGGGTGGGGAGGAGGGAGTCTCTCAGACTCAACACCAGAGGCCCAGGAGCCCAGAAGGCCCTGGAGGCTGTTTTCGTGTTTACTTATTCAGCCCGGGGCCCTGAACGTCTGGTCCAGGAGCTGCATCCCCAGGCTGCTGGGCAGGGGGAGACGGGGAGAAAAAGCCACTCTCTGACTCAGCCCTGGTTGGTCCAGGGCTCTGGCTGGACATGGCTACCACCTACCCTGGCCTCCCCCGGCCCTAGAGTCCTCTTGCTCTGGCCTTGGGGTCGGACCAGGGTTCTCCAGAGAACTCAGAACCAGAAGGGAACTGGGAGATAGAGTCGAGCCCCCAAGGGAGGATATTGCGGGGAGACAGTGGCCGTGTCGTGCACTTGTCTGCTGTCCTTCTCCCCTTCTCACCCACCTCTTGGGTCCCCAGGCCATCAGCAGTGGGCTCGGAGCTCCCTTAAAAACTGCCAGAAAGAGCTATTTGGGAAGGGCAGTTACTACAGGGCTATACTAATAGCAAAAGATGCAAATACGTTAAATATTTGTCAACAAGAGACAGTTTCGGTGGTGATGGGCCAGCAACGTGAAAGAATGCCACGCAGCCACTAACAGGCCAGGGCCAGTGGCCCTGAGCAGACGTGAGGCAGGCTGCGGGATGCACTGCAGGGCGGGGAGGTGCACCGCTGCGGGTGTGGCCCCACCGCCTGTTACAGATGGACATGGGGCATGGGCCCCGCATCTCGGGACACAGAAAGTGCTAAGAGGGGGGTTGGGGCCTGGGGGGTGGGAGTAATGAGGGGAAGACTTGATTTTCCCCCCTCTACCCTTATACACTCTTGACAGTTTTGCTCATGTATCTGAAAACGTCTTCAAAGGAAAAATTTGTCCAAAGGGCAAGGACCATGGCCAGCCTCTGATGGACATTCTTCAGCAGGTAATCCCAGGATCTCTGTGTCAGGGGTGAGGGGGCCCCTCCGCTGCCTGCACTCCAGCCGGCCCCAGCCTCCCTCTGCCTGACTCAGCTGAACCAAGTCAGAGGACCAGACTGAGGTGCATCCGAGCATGTCTGCAGGGGAGGATGTGAGAGCAATTGCGACACGGCCTCTGCCTCTGAGGACAAGGTGAGGAAGGCGTGACTCAAGGCTGTGACAGGGGGCCCTTGCGGCCAGGAGATGAGGCCCCATCATCACACTGGCTCACCCCAGCAGGTGTCCCAGCGGACTTTCTGTGCTGGAATCCTCAGGTGGTACAAGCAGAAGTAAAATTCATGGGGGTCAAATCGGGATGGACCCTTGATGGTATTCATAGTAAAGATAGCCCTGGCCAGGTAGTGTGAGTGGTTGGGACTTTGTCCCAATGAGCCAGGGTTGTGGGTTCCATCCCCAACTGAGCATGTGCAGGAGTCAACCAATGGGTGTCTGAGTGGGTGGAGCAAGGCATCCACATTTCTCCCTCTCTTCCTCCCTCTCTCTCTAGAAGTCAATAAAAAAAAAAATAATAGTAAAGCCTTGACTGGTGTGGCTCAGTGGACTGAGTGCTGGCCTGAAAACCAAAGGGTCACCAGTTCAATTCCCAGTCAGGGCATGTGCCTGGGTTTCAAGCCAGGTCCCCAGTTGGGGGCGCACGAGAGGCAATCAATTGATGTCTTTCTTGCATATCAATGTTTCTTTCCCTTTCTTCCTCCCTTCCCATCTCTCTAAAAATAAATAAATAAAAAGTAAAGAAAATATAATAAACACTGCAGGGATTGTTTAATAAATGCGTGAGCTGGGCACCAGCTCATCGAATCCTCATAACGATTCTTAAAAAAAAGGATTTCATTTATTTATTTTTAGAGAGAGGGGAAAGGAAGGACAAAGAGAGGGAGAGAAGCATCAATATGTGGTTGCCTCTTGCACCCGCCCCCTTCTGGACACCCGGCCCACAACCCAGGCATGTGCCCTGACTGGGAATCGAACTGGCCAACTTTTTGGTTCTCAGACCCTCGCTCAATCCACTGAGCTACACCAGCCAGGGCTCATAGCAGTTCTCTGAGAGGGTTATCCTCATCTCATCTGCGTCTCGGGACTGGTCTACGGCGAAGTGGACCAGCAGTAAGTGTGACTTTGAGCCGCAAGGCATCAACCTCTCCGAGATGCTGTTTCCTCCTCTGTGACCTGGAGCTAACCCGGAGTCCTCATGTCACAACCGTGGCCAGAGCAGGTGAGTTACTGAGTGCAAAGTGCCTGTAACCGTGACAGGCTCGTGGCAAGCCTGCGTGGGCCATGACTGTTCTCACGACCCCACATTTGACCAAATAGAAGCCGTCATCAATTGTAAAAGATGCCGCTAAGGAAAAAAGGGACGCTGCAGTTAACTACGTCCCCAGGCTCTGTGACCACTGGCAGCTTTATTTTATACCTCCCGGAGGAGCGCTGTTTGGTTTAGACATGCGTTCTCATCATACGCATCTGTAATTCTGACGCATGCAGAACACGGAAAACAGAAGCAAAATACATCGTTTACGGTCTTCAGAAAACTCCTTTACATTTAAAGTCTGACTGAGGCGTGACGTCTGTGTGTTTCACAGCCATCTCCTCCTGTGAGTCATCAAGAGTGTTGGAGCTCTGGCTGGTGTGGCTCAGCAGATTGAGCGCTGGCCTGCAGACTGAGAGGTTGGCAGTTCAATTCCTGGTCCGGGCACATGCCTGGGTTGCAGGCCAGGTCCTTGGTAGGGGGCATGTGAGAGGCAAATGATCAGTGTATCTCTCACACATCAATGCTTCTCTCCCTCTCTTTCTCCCTCCTTTCCCTTCTCTCTAAAAAATAAAATAAAATAAAATTTTGAAAGAAAAAAAAAAGAGTGCTCCGTGAGACCAGTGTACAACCGTCAGCAGCCATCTGCGTCGGCTCTCAAATCAGCTTTGCCATGGACTTCTGCCTTGGAAGTGTTACTGACGAGCCAGATAGCAACTCTACCACGTGACCTGACTTCGGAGTCGTGAATGTGGGAACTCAAGAGTCTGGGGATCGAGGGGACATGAAGAATTTCCGAACTTTACGCTGGTCGCACTTCCAGCCATGCGCCCTGTGTTCCTGCCGCCGGGACTGTCCTCCCTCCCTCCGCACTTCATCTAGTTGACGCAGTTGTCCCTGCTCTCAGCTCCATTGTCTTTAAAAAATATATGTATATTTGTTTGTTTATTTATTATTATTTTTTTCCAGCTCCATTGTTGAGCCCCCTCCCGATTCCTTTCTGAAGTCCAGCCCCTCCCCCATCCACAGACCCAGTATCGCTGCAACGTTACACTTCGGGTACATGTGTGTGTGTGATTCTGGGGTAGCTGTCTCCGCAGGGTACCGTCTATCCTGTTGGGGTGGGGACCGTGTGGGTCATCGTTGTGTCCCAGCACCCAGCACTGTGTCCTGCATGGACTCTGTGAATGAAAGGATGAGTTCCCGTAATGGGCAGTGGGGGACGGGGTGGTCCTGGCCTGTTCGTCTAAGAGACAAACACTGCTGGTCTCTGCATTAAACTGCTCCCCTCAGAGACCGAAGTCCCCCCACTTCTTTCACAAATGGGAAACCGAGGCTCATGAGGTCATTTGTCCTCGATCTAGACGTCCTGTCTCTCAGTCCAGTGTGCATAGAATACGGGGGTGGGGTCCAAAGGGGGGTTTGCTGGGGGAGGTAGCACCTGAGCCAGGCTTCGCAGGTAGGGCAACAGTTTGGGTAATGTGGAGACACGTTAAGGGTCCGGGAAGCCAGCAAATGAGAAGATGCCGGTGTGGGCGCCCAGACTCACCCTGTGATGCCGGAAGCCTTCTCGGAGGCCCTGGAAGGTGCAGGGCGGAGGGTCACCCTCTCTCGGGGTTCAAATTGGGAAACAGAGGCCCGGAGAGGAGGAGAACTCACCTGACATTGTCCACCAGGCCCCAAGAGTTGCGGGCCTTCCTCCCGGGGGAGTCCCACCTTCCCCTCTCCATCTCAGTGCCTGCCAGAAAGGCTGGGTCGATGCGGTGTGGCCAAGTGGGGGCAGAGGCAGGACTCTGGGGGCGCACAGGCCGGCCTGGGCCCGGAAGGAGGAAGTGGTACACGGCGTCTGTGGCTAGGCCCGGGATCCCCCGCCCGGGGACTTCCTCTTCCTCTCGGGGCAGGTACAGCTGCCACAGCGGGACCAACACCCTGACCTGTCATGGATGGGGCCAAGGGGCCCGGGCTCGGAGACTTCCTGAACGGGAGCCTGGCCACCTGGGTGAGGCAGCAGGTGGAAGAGGGCTGGGGAGGGGAAATGAGTGAAATCCTCAGCCCAGGGAGCGGCTGGTGTGGTGGGGGGCAGAGCTGAGGTCTGAGGGGGTGGACATACATGTGGGGCTTGAAGTCCAGGCAGCTGTGAGGCAGGAAAAGGGGTCCAGACCCCGGGGGACCAGAGACATTCAGGGTTCTGGTGAGGAGGGGGCTGCGTGGGCTCAGGGCGCAGGTCAAGGGGCTAAGGATTTACTCTGCTAATGGGGGGCTCCCATCTGGGCCAGCTGACCTGTCTCTGCTTCCCCCAGGCGCTGGGACTGGCCGGGCTGGTGGGAGAGGCGGAAGAACCAGAGGGGGAAGAGGAGGAGGAAGCAGAGGGGCCCTCTTGTCCGGAGAAGAGGTTCTTGCATCTCAGCGATGGGGCCCTGCTCCTCCGGGTGCTGGGTATCATGTAAGGGGCGTCAGGGGCCAACTTTGGAGTCTGAGGGGAGGGGGCTGGGATGGCTGGTGTACAGAGCCTGAGGGCTGAATGCACAGCCTGACTGAGGGGAGGTGGGTCCTTGATTGCACCACCCAACCAATCACCCCCTGGGCCCACAGTGCCCCTAGTTCCCGAGGGGCCCCTCGGATGATCAGGGGTCCTGATGATCCCCCAGCTCGGCGGGTGCGGAACCTGAGCCACCTGTGGGGACGACTAAGGGACTTCTACCAGGTGAGGGTTTGGGAGGGGAGGCTGAGCCCGGGAGCCCCCTCAGGAAGGCCCATCTCATGATCTCCCGCCCCCTATGCCCCCAGGAGGAGCTGCAGCTGCTGATCCTGTCGCCACCCCCAGACCTCCAGACACTGGGGTTCGACCCCTTCTCAGGTAGGTACTCTCTCTCCCACCATCCCTCCTTGTGTCTAGCCGCCCCCACCACCTGTTAATCCCTTGTGGCTTGGGCCCTGCAGAGGAGGCAGTGGAGGAGCTGGAAGGCATCCTTCGGCTGCTGCTGGGGGCGTCAGTGCAGGTGAGCAGAAGAGGGAAGGGCAGCGTCCAGCTCCGGCCGTGGTGGTGGGAGACGCCCGTGTCAGCCTCTCCCGCTGGTTCCCCTGCAGTGTGAGCACCGGGAGCTCTTCATCCGGCACATCCAGGGCCTTAGCCTGGAGGTCCAGAGTGAGCTGGCTACTGCCATCCAGGAGGTACGGCTTTGGACCAGCGCCACCTGGGGACACCCTGCCCCTGACTTCTTAGGCTGACCTGCTCTCCCTCCCCACCCAGGTGACCCAACCTGGGGCGGGCATGGTGCTGGCGTTGGCTGGGCCTGAGCCTGGAGAGCTGGCATCTCCAGAGCTGGAGATGTTCTCTCGGAACCTGATGGGGACACTATTGAGACTGGCCCGGGAGCGTGATGTGGGGGCCCAGGTAGGGGGCAGCAGGGGCTTTGAGGGCCAAGTGGAGGAATGGGACGACCACGGGGACCCAGGTGTGTGGGGGAGATGGGGGTTGAGGCCCAGGTGTGAGGGTGGGTCTGGGGATCTTGGGCCAGCAGGGCTGCCAGCTCCAGATGCACCATGTGGTGGTTGGTGGCAGCTTTGGGGGGCATAAGATGGGTTACTTCTGACCTTTGACCCTTGATCTCCCACAGCGGCTGGCTGAACTGCTGCTGGAGCGACAGCCAACCCCCTTGCTGCCTGAGGTTCCTGCTGGGACCCCTCTGCAGGGCCCCTCGAACCACCTGGCCCTGCAGCTGGCCAACACCAAGGCCCAGCTGCGGCGTCTGCGCCAGGAGCTGTGAGTGCGGCAGGCGAGGCCAGGGACATGGGGGAGAGGGGCAGATGAGGCCTGGATGGGGAGGTCTGACCCCATTTTCCAGGGATCAGGCCTGGGAGCGGGTGGGGCTTGCTGGTCCCGAGCCCTCCAGTGTTTCTCTCCTCCAGGGAGGAGAAGGCCGAGCTGCTGCTAGACTCCCAGGAGGAGGTGCAGGGCTTAGAGGCTGACGTTCGAAGGCTCCGCCAGGAGGTGCGTCCTGATGCTCCTCACCATCGCCATTATTTCCTAACCTTCTCCCCGCACCTCCTGCATCCCACTGCCTATCCCTACCCCCGCTCCTTGCGGTCCCCAATCCCTGTGGCCACGGCTGGCCAGTCCCAGCTCCGCACCATCTGGCCTAGGCCCAGACGCTGTCGGGACAGGCCAAGAGAGCCGAGTTGTACCGCGAGGAGGTAGAGGCGCTGCGGGAGCGGGCGGGCCGCCTGCCCCGGCTGCAGGAGGAGCTGCGACGCTGCCGCGAGCGGCTGCAGGTGGCCGAAGCCTGCAAGGGCCAGTTGGAGGTGAGTCCGGAGACAGTGCTGCGGAGGGGTGGGGCTTGTGGAGGGGCGGGGCTTGTGGAGGGCGGGGGCGGGGACTGAAGGGAGAGGGGTGGGCCATGAGGAGGAGGAGCAAATTTGGTCCTGGAGAAGAGTCGGGCCTTACCGAGGGAACAGGCTTGGCTAGGAGAAATGGGTGAGGTGATGTCTGCGGAAAGGCCCTCTGGAGGATGGGGCAGATGGAGGCAGGGAAGGTAGGGGTTGAAGGCAAGGGCAGGTCCTAGGCAGGAGGGCAGGGCCAAGTGCAGGGGAGATGGTATCTGGATACAGTCCTTAGCAGTGGGGCCTAATAAGTAGGGCCTAGAAGGTTGCGACCTAGGAAGGCAGTTTCTGGGGAGAAGGGGCGGGCCCAGGTAGAAGAGTAGGCGGGGCCTACATAGGAGAAGGGTGGGGCCAGGTGCTGGGGGAGCGGGGGGCCTGGGAAGAGCCTGCAGAGGACTGGGCAGATGGAGGGGAGAGGTGGGGCACAGAGAGCCTCAGGGTGTGGGGTCTGGTGGGGGTGAGGAGGCAGGACCTGCAGCCCTGGAGTGCTGGGGGCCAGAGCACTGGCTCTCTACGGCCCCTTCCCCGCAGGAGGAGCGGGCGCTCTCTGGGACTCTGGAGGCCGCGAAGGCCCTGCTGGAGGAGCAGCTGGAGGCCGCCCAAGAGCGATGTGCTCGGCTGCACGAGACCCAGCGGGAGAACCTGCTTCTGCGGACCCGGTTGGGTGAGGCCCATGCGGTGAGCTTGCCAGAGTGACCCCAGCGGTGACCCAGGGTCCCCTAGTGGTCCCTGTGACCCCTACTCCTAGTGTTCTCTAGTGATCCTCTAGCCCACACACTGGTCTTGGTAGGGAAGGCTTGTCTGACCCTGCTCTCCATGCCCCGCCCCCCCAGGAGCTGGCCTCTCTGCGGCATCAGGTGGACCAGCTGGCAGAGGAGAATGTGGAGCTGGAGCTGGAACTTCAGCGGAGCCTGGAGCCACCCCCGGCCTCTCCTGGGGAGGGTGAGTGGTGCCCCAGTGGAGGGGCTGGGTCTGGGGGGGCTGCCTGTGTTTTCCTGCAGCTGTGGTAGGGATGGCTCCTGACTTTGTCCCTTCTCCCAGGTCTCTGGGGGTGTAGGGGTGTAGGTGAGGAGCCAGGCGGTGTGGCAGGACTAAGCATGGGAAGGGTCCTAACCTCATCTCATGTGCCCCAGCACCCCTGCCAGGAGCGGCCCCCTCGATACACGATGAAGTGAGGGAGGCAGAGGCTGGCCGGCTGCGGACCCTGGAGCGAGAGAATCAGGAGCTTCGTGCCCTGCTGCAGGTGTTACAGGGGCAGCCAGGTGGCCAGGTGAGTGAGTGCCCTTCCCTAACCACCCCAGTAGTCCTCCCTGGTGGCCTCTGCTGGGCTGGACCATCCCTCTCATGTGCCCTCAGCCCCCCCTGCTGGAGGAGCAGAGCCAGAGGGAAGCCTCCGTGGTTCCAGAGCTGACGGTGGCTCCCCAGACGTGCCTGGCCTCAGACCATGGCCCCCAGGGTCTGGTTGGCCAGCGGGGGGATGAAGACCCCCAGACCTCGGACTCGGCTTCCCCGGCATCAGACTCAGCCCCCAAGGGGTCAGCGGAGTGTCCCCAGACATCTGATCCAGACACTCAAGTAACGGAGAAGTCCCTCTGGACATCTGCCGTGGCCCCCCAGACCTCAGAAGTGACGGCCCAGGAGCCAGGTCCTGCTGGGGAGACACAGGAAGCCCTGGAGAGGTCTGACCGCGGAGATCCTCTCCAGACCTCTGCCTCCGCCGCCCCACCGCAAGGTCCGGAGAGCAAGATTCAGGCCCAGCCGTTGCTGGGAGGAGAGACCGCGGAGTCCATGCCCAAGGCCCAGGGGCTGAGACAGGAGGTGCCTGAGAGCAAGCCTGGACCCACAGAGCCCCACCTCCACGTGCAGCTGGAGGAGCCGGAGTCCTCAGGCCAGCAGCTGGACTTGCCCGAGGGGCAAACAGAGGCCAGAGAGCAGGAACAGGGGCTGGAGGGGATGACCGGGGACCCAGCCCAGAAGCCAGAAAAGGCTCCTGATGCCCAGGCCTTGGAGAGTCCAACCCCAGGGGAGATCCTGACCCGTGGTGGCCCAGAGCAGGAGGCGCTCAGGGAGGAGGTGGCTCGGCTGAGGAGAGAGGCTGAGGCCCTTCAAGCTGAGTTGGAGGTCCAGGCTCGGAGGCTGGAGGCCCGAGGCACGGAGGCCACTCGCCTCTCCGAGGAGCTGGCTCAGGCTCGGAGGGCAGAGGCTGAGGCCCACCGGGAGGCGGAGGCCCAGGCCCAGGAGCAGGCCCGGCTGCGGGAGGCAGTGGAGGCCGCCGGACGGGAGCTGGAGGCGGCATCGCGGGAGCGGGAGGCGCTGGCAGAGGCGCTGGCGGCAGCAGGACGGGAGCGGCGGCAGTGGGAGCGCGAGGCACCCCGGCTGCGGGCCCGGGCTGAGGCCGCCGAGGAGCAGTTGCAAGTGCTGGAGGGCGAGAGCCGCCAGCACCTAGAGGATGCCGAGAGGGAGCGCCGGGAGAGGCAGGCCCTCAAAGAGGTATGTGGGTGCTCGCGTTCGTTCATTTGGATTCAGGAAATGGGGTGCCAGGCCAGCAGCTGGAGTTTGGGGTTATTAATTTTATCAGCAGCCACTGAGTGCCCAGCATCGAGTTGGGACGGGAGATAGAAAGGTGAAATCCATTCCTGCCTTCCGAAGGCACTCCTGACCTGGGAAAGGGGAGCATGTTCCCACCTCTGGTGGGTGGGTTTTGGGGGGATGAGAGTGTGGTGGGGAGCCAGAGTGCCCCTCTGACCGCAGCAGCCACTCACCCACACCCCAGCGCCTCCCTCTGTACAACGGAGGTACCTTTCACAGCTGCCCTGGTGGGTCTTCTGGAAGACCAAAGGAGGTGGCAGTGGGAGAGCCCAGTGCATGCTGATCAGACAGTTAGGAAGAGCAAAGCACTGTGGGAGCCTGTGGGAGAGGGAGCAGATGCCAGAATTGGGGCAAGGAGGCCCGGGGAGGGGGTGATGGTTCTGAGGAAGGTCAAGATTTCATTAGACAGGGAAGGGCAGTTCTCCCCAAGGGAACAGCCAGTGCAGAGACTGGAAGGCATTAGAGATTTTCAGGGCCCAGGAGGAGTGGGTGGATGGGGGCCGGAGGGGTGTGCTGGGCCGGCTTTTCAGGTGTTTGAGCTCCGTCCCCCGGCAGGGAGAACCACCCAGGGGTGTGGCCGACCCGTGTGAGGCTGGGTTTGAGGAGGGTCGCCTCGGTGTGCAGGCCTGGGGCCATTAGGAGGCAGTGCCTGTGGTCCAGGTGGCAGGTGGGGCTGGCTGGAATGGGACAGAAGATGGGAGAAAGAAAGAAAGCCTGGAACCCCCTTTGTTCATTCGGTCGAGCATGTGTGTGGGTGTCTCCTTGGCGCCAGGCCCTGTGCCAGGCAGCCAGCATGCCCGTACTTGGGGCAGTGCTCCCCGTCTGGGGTGGAGACGCACTGGTGCAGGGAGCTGGGACACGTCAGGGAGGGCTTCCTGGAGGAGGGGAGAGAATGGCTTCGAGCAAGGAGGTGCAGGCAGAGTTGGTTGGGGTGGAGTGTGAGGTGGGGAGTGGAGGGAGGTGAGAATTCGTGTAGCAGGGCTCCTGCTGGGCGGGGCCTCATCGTCCTTCGAAGTGAAGAGGGCGTTGTGGCTTTTCTCACGAGGGCAGCAGGAGCCACTGGGGCAGATTGGACAGGGCCCTGTGCTGAAAGGCCCCTTGGGGGACTTGGAGGGGACAGCGAGGCGATGGGGAGGGAGTTGGGGTCCGCGGGCACCGGTGCTTCAGACGGGAACTGAACTTCCACCTGACAGTTTCCAGTTTCATCCCTGTTGTACCAACGAGGACACTGAGGTCCAGAAGGGAGGCTTGTCTCTGGGACTCCTTCTAGCGGAGAGGGGAGGCAGAGTGTGGTCTGGCTGACTAGGGTCTGGCAGTGTGCAGGACAGGCCTGGGGAGTGTAAGAAGTTGGGGGTGTGGGTCAGAGGGCAAAGCTGAGAGGCTGTCTCGGGGGTCCACTCTGTAGCATGTGACTGAGACGCTGCCAGGCAGACCTGGGTTAGAGCCTGAATCCCCTCCTTTTCTGCTGTGTGGCTGGGGGCAAGTTACTCAACCTCTCTGAGTCTCAGTTTACTCAGCTGTGGAACTGGGCTGGAAGCGGCCTGCCTCACGGGATGCTGTAAGATAGTGAACGCAGAGAGCTTGGGGCAGCAGTGGGGAGGCAGCCCGAGCAGGTGGGCAGTGAAGGTGAGGGCGGGCCCGACCGGCTCGAAGAGCCAGCTCTGAGGACTGAGAGGGTGGAGGAGGCTGCGGACTAGGTGGGGAGTTTGGTGGTATTTCCTGGTCAGGGCACTTCCTGGTGATGACTGGTGGTGGCACCACAGGAGGTGACCAGCCGGAGGGAGGTCAGGGAACCAGGGGCCCAGGTGGCTGTCCGCATGGGCCTCCTGGGCTGGGTGGCAGGCAGGAGGTGCAGTGGAGGGGGTATCGGGGGCTGTGGCCTGGGCCTGGAGGAGGGCAGGGATGGAGTCTGGGCTGAGGTCCAGGTCTCCTTCATTGGACTGCTATTCTGATCCTCAGTCCCTGGCTGCCAACAGCAGGGCATCATGGGACTTGTAGTTTTTCAGTGAGAGGCACTGGGCAAGGGTACCTGGAAGTCCACTGATCCTGGGGGGAGACCTGAGGTTGGGGGTGGGGTGGTGTTGCTAAGCCAGGAAGGTCAGAGCACAGGCTATAAACCTGGCTCCCAAGGGCAGAGTTCTGCAGGCTGCTTGGCCAGAGTGGGCCCTTCCCTGTGGCTTTATCCTGCCAGGGCCCCCACCCCTCGGAGTGGTTTGGTCTACCTCCCTCTGGGGCCCACAGCTCAAAGTGGGCCTCCTGTCCCGTTCTGCAATGGTGTGGCCCAACTGCCAGAGGCCCGCTGGCCCCAGCATCTCTGTCCTCCCCCTCCCAGCCCCCGCTGTGGTTAGGCCTGGTGTTCACCAA
>PVIA01004649.1:97914-132939 GCA_004024845.1 Tonatia bakeri
CCCTGCGCCGGGCTCACAGCGCTCAGTTCTTTAATGCCCACTCGGCAGGGTGACCAGGCTTTGCTCCCATGTTACAGATCGGGGAGTAGAGGCCCAGAGGGTTAAAGATGTCTGTCTAGGGGGACACAGCAAGGACGGAAAGCCAGGTCTCCTGACTCGTAGGCCTCTGCATCTGTCGCCTCTCTGGGTGAAGGCAGCGGTCTGTCCTTCTGGCCCTGAGCCTGCGCTGTCTGCCCTCAGGATCTGGAGAAGGCTGTGGTGCGGGGCCAGGAGCTGGGGGCCCGCTTGGAGCGTCTGCAGAATGAGCTGGAGCGGGCGACGCTAGAGCGCCAGGAGTTTCTGCGGGAACAGGAGTTGCAGCACCAGAGGTGGGGATGTTGTCTGGGAGGCAGAGAGGGCCGGGCGCAGGCTCGAGGCGAGGTAGATGCCCAGGCTTCTCCTGCCAGGTACGAGGGCCTGGAGCAGCGGCTGAACACGGAGCTGCAGGCGGCAGCCACCAGCAAGGAAGAGGCGCTGAGGGAGCTGAAGAAGAGGGCCCTGCAGCTGGAAGAAGAGCTGTTCCAGGCGAGGCTTCAGCCCCGGGCGCCGCGGGCCTTGTCCCTCCCCTCCCTCCGACCTGCATGCAGAAGAGCAAGGCTGCATGGGCTCCCGACCTCCAGGGCCCCCTGACCTTAGCACTTGATCCCTGGCCAGGCGCTCCTTGCCTGTGCCCTGCTCTGGGGACCGTTGGGAGGGGCGCTGCACTGAGAGTTGAGCTGGCTCTGCAAGGCCGGGCCATCTTCTGGGGGCCTCGCTTCCCCACTCCTTAAACGAACAGAACCTGGTGGCTTTGCTCTGAGGTGGCTACTGTGTGTCTCTTGCTCGCCCCCACCCCCTACCTTCTAGTGAGATCAGTGACTGTCACTGTCATTGTCGTTTCTGACACCCCTGCGGCACGTGGGCTCAGCGCTCAGCGCTGTGGTGTGGTGGAGCTGACACGAGGCCACCCTGCTCAGGGAGTGCACAGCCCACCTGGGACAGAGGCGGGAGAACAGGAGACCCTCACACAGTGTCAGGGGCCAGGGGGCGCCTAGCAGGCTGCCTTGCTGGCGTGTATGGGGTGGGTCAGGGGAGGCTTTCTGGAGAAAGTGACTTTGAAACCCGGGCCCAGAGGAAGAGCAGCACGTGCAGGAGAAGCAGCGGGGCAAAGCCTGTGCCCCAGAACCTCGGGGGAAGGTGGGCGGGGCAGGACAGGGAGTGAGGGAGCTGGGGAACCTGAGTGCAGGGTTGTGGCGCAGGGGCTGCTCCTCTGCAAGTTCCCTGCACGCTCCCCAAGCACTGCCAGTTCCCTGCGTGACCTCCCAGGGCCTCTCCTTGCAGCTGCGCCAGGGACCGGCGGGCCAGGGGCCTGAGGAACACTCGGAGCCGAGGATCATGGAGGCCCAGGGCGGGCGGCTCGTCGAGGTTGAGCGCAGTGTGAGTGGCGGACCATGGTGGGCACGGGGGCCAGGAGGGCAGTGGCCTGGCCACTGATAACTACACCCACCCCCCTGGGCAGAATGCGACGCTGGTGGCTGAAAAGGCAGCTCTGCAGGGGCAGCTGCAGCTGCTGGAGGGGCAGCTGGGAAGCCTGCAGGGGCGGGCCCAGGAGCTGCTGCTGCAGAGCCAGCGGGCACAGGAGTACAGCAGTCGCCTACAGGTGGGTGGCGGCTGGGCGCTCATTCCCCATCCCATCCCTGCCCACTGCCCACTGCCCCTTTTGTGCTGTGTCCTGACCCTTTTCCCTGTCTCAGCTCCCAGCCAGCTGTCTCTCCCGGTTCCATAGTCACGTGTCTGTGCCCCGACCCCAGCCACCTTGTTCTGCATCCCTCCTTCCTACCCCTGCCCACCTCCACTTGCCCTTCTACCTGCCTGCAGCCCCCGCACCTGTGCCTGTGTAGTCCGGTCTGCAGCCCTCTTCTTCACAACCAGCCATTAGTTCCAACTGTGCTCCCGGCCCACCCCAGCCCCATCTGTCCCATCTCTGCTTTGTGCCTCTGGCGCTTCCCTCTAGGCCTGGCACCAGCCATGATACCTCTTCCCACTCCTCGCCCGTTAGCCTCTGCCTCTGTCTTCCTGCTGCCCCCCACTCTAGCCCTGTGCTGCCTCTGCAGCTTTTTGTCCTTGTCCTCTGCCCTGCTCCCCTGCCCTACTCTCTTTCTGGCCTGTGGTGCATGCTCCCTCCTCTGACCTAGGCCGAGAAGTCTGTCCTGGAGATGCAGGGCCAGGAGCTGCACAGGAAGCTGGGGGTGCTGGAGGAGGAGGTGCGGGTGGCGCGGCAGTCCCAGGAGGAAACCCGCAGGCAGCAGCAGTCCCTGCTGCGGGACCACGAGTCCCTGGCCCAGCTGCAGCGGCGGCAGGAGGCCGAGCTGGAGGGGCTGCTGGCCCGGCATCGAGACCTCAAGGCCAACATGCGGGCACTGGAGCTTGCCCACCGCGAGCTGCAGGGCAGGTGTGTCCCCCCAAACACCCCCTCTCCCTGAGGGGAAACACCACCACCTGGACCCCCCCGCTGTGCCCTTTCTGGGCACCTGTGTGAGCACCTGGCGCAACACGCTGCCTGTGGCTTTGCCTGGGGCTATCGTAGGAGATGGCAGGCCCCCAGTTCAGACAGTCCGGCTGCCTGCTCGCCCTGCCCCCGGGTTCTGGTAGCCCTCTCAGCCCCTGTCCATCGCAGGCACGAGCAGCTGCAGGCCCAGAGGGCCAACGTGGAGGCGCAGGAGTTGGCCCTGCTGGCAGAGCGCGAACGCCTGATGCAGGACGGGCATCGGCAGCGGGGCCTGGAGGAGGAGCTGCGGAGGCTGCAGAGCGAGCACGACAGGTACCAGCCCCGGCGCAGCCTGTCCCCTCTCGGGCCAGGTCTCAGTGCTTCCCTCTGTGAAGTGGGTTGGTGGTGAGTCAGTCACTGTCCCCGTAGGGTCCTGCTTTGCCTCTCTTGAGCACACCTCTGGGCCTCAGGGGGAGCCTGGGGGGCAAGTCCCCTCTGAGAGCAGCCCTTTTTGCCTCTACAGGGCTCAGAAGCTGCTGGCAGAGGTGTCCCGGGAGCGGGGTGAGCTACAGGGTGAACGTGGGGAGCTGCGGAGCCGGCTGGCGAGGCTGGAGCTGGAGCGGGCGCAGCTGGAGATGCAGAGCCAGCGGCTGCGGGAGTCCAACCAGCAGCTGGACCTGAGTGCCTGCCGGCTGACCACACAGTGCGAGGTGTGGGGAGGGGCGGGCGGTGGCGGCAGCGGGGTTGGAGGGCGCTGGGGGGCAGGGATGGGCTGGCGTGGACAGTAGCCAGCCTCAGCCCCTTTAACCTCCACCTGGTCTGCTCCTGTCCCCAACAGCTGCTGACAGAGCTGCGGAGCGCCCAGGAAGAGGAGAACCGGCAGCTGCTGGCTGAGGTGCAGGCCCTGAGCCGCGAGAACCGGGAGCTCCTGGAGCGCAGCCTGGAGAGCCGGGACCACCTGCACCGAGAGCAGCGCGAGTACCTGTGAGCAGGTTGGGGGCAGCAGGCTGTGGGGGCCGGAGCCAGCCCTGCAGACCCCTTTGGTTGTTCAGGGGGAGATGCCTGGGAGGCCCCTGGGGGGCTGGGGCAGTGGCGGTTTGTCACCCCACACAGGAGTGTGTCAGGTGTGCTAATACCTGGCAGGGCTGTACCTGCTGGATCCCGAGCCTCGCTCCTGCCCGAGCCTCGCGGGGCCTCATGCTGCGTGCTCACTCCTGCTCCCCCCATGCCCCCAGGGATCAGCTCAACGCCCTGCGCCGAGAGAAGCAGAAGCTGGTGGAGAAGATCATGGACCAGTACCGCGTGCTGGAGCCTGGGCCCCTGCCCCGGACCAAGTGAGCGGCCCCTTCACCCCCTAGGCTGGGGTCCTCCCAACCTGGACCCTGCGTGCCCTCTGACCCTGGCCCGGCCCAGGCCCAGTGAGGGTTTGCCTGGCCTTCACACCGCCAACGTGACCCTCTTGCCCTCTTCCTCTGTGGCCTCACCCCCTCTTGTGCCCTCTTGCCCCCAGGAAGGGCAGCTGGCTGGCAGACAAGGTGAAGAGGCTGATGATGCGGCCCCGGCGGGAGGGGGGCCTCCATGGGGGGCCACGCCCGTGGGCCGATGGGGCTGGCAGCACCGAGAGTCTGGGGGGCCCCCCAGAGCCTGAGCTCTCCGAGGGCAGGGAGGCAGATGGGACAGGTGGGTCTGGGGCAGGGGACCGGGTTGGTCCCTACCCCGTGTCCTTTATCCCCGCCCGGGCTCCTGCCATTGCCTCCGGTCCCCTTCTTCCTGTGTGTCACACATGCTACCCGATGGCCTTCCCTGCTGACTGCCCGCGTTCCCCAGATGCATCCGGTGGTGCTTTGCTCTGTGTCCCTGCTGAGTCCCTGTCATCTGGCACCTCCCTCCTTCCTGCGCCTCCACCCACCCAGTCCTACCCATCCACAGTGGTGCCTGGGACCTCGGAGCGGCAGGGGGCTTTAGTGAGAGGTCATTCATTCCAGTCAGCAGACGAGGAAACCGAGGCCCGGGGAGGGGCAGCGCCTCGCCCAAGGCCACAGAGTGAGTTAGTGTCAGCGCCAGAGCAGGGTCCTGCTTCCTTTCACCTCCCTCATTCACCCGGGCCCTGTCCCTCTCCTGCAGCCTCCTCGCCCTGCCCCTGGGCACCTTTACCCCGCCGCCCCCCTCACCGCCCGGCCACCTCCCTGCACCGCTCTGATGCCCCCTTGCCTGTGCCTCCTGCAGGGTCCCCTTCACCGGCACCCATGCGCCGGGCCCAAAGCTCCCTCTGCCTGCGGGATGAGACCCTGGCAGGTGCGCAGCGGCGGAAGCTCAGCTCCCGGTTCCCGGTGGGGCGAAGCTCTGAGTCATTCAGCCCCGGGGACACCCCCCGGCAGCGATTCCGACGGCGCCCACTGGGGCCACTCAGCTCCTCTGGCAAAGGTGAGGGACAGGGGTCCCTGTTCATTAGCCCCCAGCTCCCTGTGGAGCCACCGACTCCTTGGGGAAGGGGGTGCCCTGTGTCTCCCCACAAGCCTGCCCGCCTCTGTCCTGGCCCCTGTGGCCCAGCAGCTGCCTTGTGCCCCCTCAGGCCCTGGAGTGGGATGGGATGGCTCAGTCGAGACCCTGGCGGAACACGAAGCAGATGCCGGTGGAGAGGGTGAGTGGGGTGTCTGCTCTGCGCACGTGGTTTCATCCGTTCACTAGTGTGATAGTGAGGCTTCTCTGAGGCCCAGGCTGCGTGCTGGCAGGGGACAGCGGGGACGTTCTGCTGTGGACGGCAGACAGTGAGCCATATGCACAGAACAATGATTGTCTGTGACAGTCCCAGAGAAAGAAGGTGTGAGCTACATGTATAATGTGAAAATTTTTAGTGGCCTCATCAGAGACAGGTAAAATTAATTTTAAGAGCATATTTTATTATTTAACTCCATAAGCCTGAATCGTTAGCATTTCAGCACGCTGCCTGTGTAAAAAAGCTGGTCGCGAGATAGTCTATGTTATTTTCTCATATGAAGTCTTCCGAGTCCAGCAGTATTCCACACTCCAGCCCTTCACGGCTCAGGCCGGCCACCTCTCACATGCTCAGTCTGCATCGGGCAGCTGAGCCCTAGGACGCAGGAGGCGGGGATGTGCTGGGAAAGGAGGGCAGCAGGGTGAGGGAGGTCAGAAGCACTGGGTGCGTGGGGTGCAGTTTCAATTAGGGTGCTCTGGGGAGGTGGAGCTGGAGCGGAGACCAGGAGGGGAGAGTTTGCTGTGCTGACACATCCGGTGAACGGTGTCCAGGCGGAGGGAGCGGAGGCCTGGCATGTCGGAGGCCCGGCCAGGTGGCTGGTGCCGCTGAGATGAGATGGGGAGAGCTGAGAGAAGGCTAGAGGGCCAGAGGGTGGCAGGAGATGTAGGGCCTGTGGGTCAGTCCACGGCTGGGAGCCCCCCCAAGGGAGTGGGCCTGAGTTGAGCCTTTCCCTCCAGGCCTCAAGGTACAGGAGCCGGAGAAAAAACCTCTCACCCCTTCCCTCAGCCAGTGACACGGAGTGGCCTGGGAGCTTGGGAGTGCAGTCCCCTCGCCGCTGGAGTCCCAGCAGGGGCCCCAGGCAGCCCAAGAATTTGGGGAGCCAAGGCCTCCGGGATAAGTCCTGGGACAAGGAGGCCCCGGACCCTGGGTCCTCCACGGCCGGCGCTGGGACCCTGAGGTGGAGCTGGGATGAGCTTGCAAGCAGCGGGGATGGTGGGCCCCCACCAGCCGCTCCTGGCTGGGGCTTCGGCTCTGCCCCGAGGCCCTTGCCGAGGAGGCGGTTTCTGGAGGACGCCCCAGGTGGCGGAGGCAGGCGAGAGTGGACAAGAGAGCCCCTTCTCCGGTCCAGGCCAGGAGCCAAGGACCATTCCCTGGGTACTGTGGCCTGGACCTATCTCTGAGCCTTAGCCGGGACATGAGAAACATGAGAATAAAGCTGGGTTACCACCACCTGAGTCTGCGCACTGTGTCTGCCGGCTGCATACAGAGCCTCGAGGCGCCAGGGTCACCTGCGGCTGGGAGCCTTCTGCTGGTGGGGTCTGGGGCCATTGCCTTCCTCCCCTGGCGCAGGGCAGGGGCCAGGGGGCTTGCCTGGGTGTCCCAGTGGGGTGGGGAGAGCAGCTGGGGTCTGGGTAGCCAGAAGTGGGTGGGGCCTGAATTGGGGCTCAGCCTTTGCTTAAAAGGGGGGTCTGGGCTCTGGGGTCCCTTCCCTGGCACCCTCTCCTTTCACTTTTTCCTGTCTCTTTACCATTTCTTCCCCATCCCTTTGGGCTTGGGCCTCTGCCCAGGGAGCTCACAGCCTGGTGACTGTCACCTAGTACTCAGGCTGTCATGGAGGGTTGCAAGGAGTGGTAAGGACACAGGGCCTCTGGGATGACATCCAGGAAAAGGGCAATTAGGCTGGGTGGCAGGATGTGAGTCAAGGCACCTGGGGCTGCCCCGGCCAGGGCGGGCGGGTTTCCCAGGCCAGGGTGGGGCGCCCAGGCCGGGGTGAGGCGGCCTGAACCTGGGGGCAGGCAGAGCTGGGAGGGGGCCAGACCAACCTCCCCAGGGCCACCTGCAGCATCCTGACTCGGGTTTCTGCAGCCCCTGGGGGGAAACTGGCTGCTCTGCCTGCCTCTTCTTAGCTCCAGTTTCAGAGGCAGATGGGGTGGGAGGGAACCCCCTGGCCTCCAGCTGCAAGCCCCCTCCTACAGGCCTCCGGATGCGGGTTCGACAGCTGCCCTGCCCTGTTGGTGGCCCCTGTCTGTTGTCAGGGAGCAGGACGCAGCGCTGCAGGCCAGGCCGGCCCGGGCTGTGGGCCTGATGGTGGAGGCGGCCACCCCTGCGTGGCTCCGACGCTCCTTTTTGAGGCCTACTGTGGGCTCTGCGTGGGCACTGAGCCAGGCTCCGGGGCGACGGGGGCAGGACCATGGGAGGGGCGTGTGGCGCTGGGTGGGCTGTGCAGGGGGCTCGGGGGGTGCTTTTGCAGGTCAGCTATGAAGAGATCCCCACATCTCTCCCTGCCACTCCCTGGGGCTTGGCTCCAGCACCCTCTCAGCACCCCCTCTAGGTGCTTCCTGGGTCGGGGGAGTCCAGAGACAGGGCCTTGGTCTGCAGGGCACCTGAGCTCCTAGACACCACGCCCCCAACCTGTTCCAAAGGCTCGTTCCTAGGGGAGAGGGTCCCGGTTGGGCCGTGTGGCTTCCAGGACTCAAACACCCTCTTAGGCTGCACCAAGGACAGTGGACCACCTTGAGTGACAGGGGCTGGACTGGCCCTGTGCTGGCAGGCACTGGACAAGGACAGTGGTGTGGCCTCAGGCTGCAGATCTGTCAAGGGGACTTTGAAGCCCTCCCCTCTTTACAGCCTTCAAGGAGTGATCAGAAAAAGGTGGTGGGCTCTGAGTCTTATGAAACCCCTCACTTTCACTGGTGGCTAAGAATTAGGTGCTGGGCTGCCCTGAGGTGCTGGGATGGCAGCCTGGGTGAGAAGGCTCCACAGCATCTGCATGGGCCCTGCTGGGGGCACAGGCTCCTCTGAGTCTCAACGACGCTGGCTTCAGCCGGCATCCCAGGGGCAGGCGCCTGGCTGGGGAGCGACTGCCCCGCTGGGACGGGAGGTTGTCCATGGACCCCAGGCACGGCTCCTAAAGGGTGTTCCAAAGCCTTCGGGAGTGTCGCGCGGTCCGCCCCGTGCACCCGCGAGCGACCGCCGGTCCCTGCCCGCCCACTCGCAGCCGCGCTGTCGCGCTGTCACGTTCCAGCGCCTGACTCAGGACGCGCGGGGCGGGGAGCTGGGGGAGCTGGGAGGCGGTGCCGGCGCCCGACTCGACCTGGAGGCGGCACCAGGAAGCGCCCGCCCCGGCCGGAGCCGCCATGTAACCGGCGCCGCCCGGAGCCGAGCAGCGCGGGGCCCCAACTACCGGCCGGCCATGGGGGACGAGGAAGAGGAGGAGGGCTGCGCAGTGGAGCTGCAGATCACTGAAGGTGGGGCAGGGGCAGCCAGAGACTGCAGGGAGGGGTGAGGGCAGCCTGGGCCGCGGGGAGGGGTCATGCACTGGCTGGGCTCATTCACCCCCTGTGCCCACAGCCAACCTGACCGGGCATGAGGAGAAGGTGAGCGTGGAGAACTTCGAGCTGCTCAAGGTGCTGGGCACGGGAGGTGAGGACCCCCACCCACCGGGCAGATGTCCCAGGCGCTGTGCCCTGGGCCTCCTGCCGGCACACCCGCGGGGTTCTGGGCCAGGCGGCAGGCAGTGCCCCCCACCCTTTCCTGGCACAGCCTGCCTGCCTTGACAGCCCCGCCCTGCCCTGCCGGGTTTGCATGCCCACTCTTGGGGCTGCTTCCCCCCACAAGGGCCTCCCGGGTTTGTCAATGCCCTTGGGGGCTTGCAGCCCTCCCAGGCGATTTGCACAGCTCCTCTGCTTGTTCTGATATGACAGCCCTCTCCCCCGCTTTGCAAACTCCGAGCTCAGGTTTGCACATCCCTCCCCTGTCCGCATGCACCTCTGCCTCCCTTCCTTGGATTCCCATCCAGTCTGATGTTCCACAGGTTCGCAGGTACCCTGCCCCCACCTTGCACTGCAGGCCTCATGGAGTTGCATGCCCCTCAGCCTGGTTTGCACACCCCCTCCCTGGTTTTGCTGAGCAGCCTCTTGGTGCTGTGCACACCATTCCTTCGAAAGCTCTGCCAACTTTTTGCACACCTTCCTCTCACCCCAGCTCCTTTCTCCAATTTGCACAGCCTCCTGGGTTGGCGTCACGCCCACACCCACCAGTCTGCACCACCCTCCTGCTCACCGCCTACTCTCTGCCCACTCCTTGCTCCCACAGCCTACGGGAAAGTGTTCCTGGTGCGGAAGGCGGGCGGGCACGACTCCGGGAAGCTGTACGCCATGAAGGTGCTCCGCAAGGCAGCGCTGGTGCAGCGCGCCAAGACGCGGGAGCACACGCGCACGGAGCGCTCGGTGCTGGAGCTGGTGCGCCAGGCGCCCTTCCTGGTCACGCTGCACTATGCTTTCCAGACTGATGCCAAGCTGCACCTCATCCTGGGTAAGGGCAGGCACCTGCCAAGCTTGGGGGCCAGGAAGCCACTGGGGCCACCCATGGGGATGCTGCCCAACCTGCACTCTGCCTCCCAGACTATGTGAACGGTGGCGAGATGTTCACCCACCTCTACCAGCGCCAGCACTTCAAGGAGGCCGAGGTGCGTGTGTATGCGGGCGAGATCGTGCTGGCTCTCGAGCACCTGCACCAGGTGGGTGAGGACCTGGCCACACGCCTGTCGCCATGGGCACTGGGCCTGGGCCTTCTTCAGGGTCTCTCTCTCTGGGCTTCCTGGGGGTCATGGGGACCGCGGCTGCTTCCCCAGGCCTCCCGGAAGGGAGGCCTCGGCACTGCCCGGTGGGGTCTCCTCTCCTGGAGCCTCCTTCCAGGAGCCTTCCTCTCGGGGCCCTCGGGGCTGCCTCCTGGGGCCATGTTTACAGAATTTCCTCAAATGGAGACCTCGTGCCTTGGCTTCCAAAGCCTTTTTTGAAATGGGGCCCTTCACACAGGCTTTCCCCTCTCTGGGACTTCGGGGTCTGCTCCTCGGGGAGTCCGCCATGGGGCTCTCCTTCCTTGCTTTTGCCTCTTAAATGGCCTTTCCTATCCAGTGGCTCGGTCCGCTCCAGGCCGCCTCTGGCACTGGAGATCCCTGTGTCCTGAGCAGCGACCCAGGGCACTGAGGGTGTTGGGGGAGGGGTCCTTAGAGCCCCTCTTGCTCCTGCCAGCTGGGCATCATCTACCGAGACCTGAAGCTGGAGAACGTGCTGCTTGACTCCGAGGGCCACATCGTCCTCACGGACTTTGGGCTGAGCAAGGAGTTCCTGACGGAGGAGGTGAGTGAGGGCAACCTCGGCATTCTGCATCCCCCGCACGTCATCTTCCTTCCATCTCCTTCTCCTCCAAGCCTGGCTCTGTGTGTTTCTCGGGGTGCAGAGGTAGATAGCCCCAGCCCCTGCATTCTGGAAGTTCCCACAGAGAGTCCTCCTTGGAGCCTTGGGAGCCGCTGGGTGACCCAAATCGGTCCTCTTGCCCCCTGCAGAAAGAGCGAACCTTCTCCTTCTGTGGCACTATCGAGTATATGGCCCCCGAAATCATCCGCAGCAAGTCGGGGCACGGCAAGGTGGGTGGGCGGGGGAGTTGGGGGTGGTGGCAGGGTGGGGCCCAGGTGACGGGAGGCCTTGACCTTGGCTTGGCCTTGGCAGGCTGTGGACTGGTGGAGCCTGGGCATCCTGATCTTTGAGCTGCTGACGGGGGCCTCGCCCTTCACCCTGGAGGGCGAGAGGAACACGCAGGCGGAGGTGTCCCGGTGAGTGGGGCTGGGTGTGGAGGGCAGCTGAGGGGGCTGGGCAGGGCTGTGGGGGGGCTCACTGCCCCTGACGCCCCCCAAATCCTCCCAGACGGATCCTGAAGTGCTCCCCTCCCTTCCCCTCTCGGATCGGGCCTGTGGCGCAGGACCTGCTGCGGCGGCTCCTTTGCAAGGACCCCAAGAAGCGGCTGGGTGCGGGGCCTCAGGGGGCGCTGGAAGTCAAGAGCCACCCCTTCTTCCAGGTGAGGCCTCTGAGCTTCTCCCCACATCTCTCTGCATGTGCCTGGTCTGGGTTGCCATTCTGGGCTTGGGGGGTGCTCTGGAAGGATGGTCTGAGACTGGCCGATTTCACTTGATTTAGAAAAACCCCAGACCAAGAAAGCAGGCCTAGCTTCTCATCCATCACCAGTGACACTCGCAAGATGTATTCCTGGGGGGAAAATTCTAGGTTCATCAACTGGCTGGGCTGCCAGGGACTGGAGAATGGATCCATCAGTGTGTTCACTGGGCAGGTTCAGAGAAGGGGGGTGACCTGCCCAAGATTGTATGGTGAATGGCAGAGCTGGGCACCGACCCCATGTCTGCCCTCAGCCCAAGTCGGTACTAGGAGCCACGCTTGTGCCCTGAGCAGCTACCCAGGCGTGTTGCTCTCTGTGTGGTCCGTGTGCCTATAGTTCAGGTGCACGGTCAGTCAGCCGTGCGGGGCTTGTCGACTGGCCAAGAGCTTACGCAGGGCGGAGTGAATCTTGGCTCCTTGTGAGCCTCTGGTCCGGGCACTGTGCGTGGCCGGTGCCATCGCCTCGCTCGAGAGGTCCTGGAAGGCGGACGCCCACTCTGTGCCGGCCCTCAGCTTGCATTATTCCGTGTGACCTTCAGAACCGTCCCCATCACCCCCATCTTTACAGATGAGGAAACTGAGGTTCAGTGAGGTGGCCCCAAACCACCCAGCCCGGAAGTGGGGGAGCGCAGATTCAACCCTCCATCTGGGTGACTTGAAGGCCCGTGCCCCTCACGCTAAGTTCTGGTTACATGTGGGCATCAGATTTGCCACGTGTCTGACCTCATGACAAAGGCACCCATGGATGGGCATTTGCCGTGGGCCAGGCACGCTGTGACCTATGGCGAGTGTCATCCATCTCCCTGAGTGTCCCCA
Source organism: Tonatia bakeri (assembly GCA_004024845.1). Classification (NCBI taxonomy): domain Eukaryota; kingdom Metazoa; phylum Chordata; class Mammalia; order Chiroptera; family Phyllostomidae; genus Tonatia; species Tonatia bakeri. The sequence continues at coordinate 109,904 of PVIA01004649.1, forward strand.
GCAAGCACCTGCCGAGAAGGGCCCTGGGAGATGATTTCTCAGACAGGAATCTGAGTCTGTGGCGAAGGTGTCTCTTTGTGGGGGAAGTGTCGAGCCGTGTCAGTTTCCTTCCGTGAATTCCTCCGCCCATCCCGAGTGCTCGCTGGGCCCCGAGTGCTGCCAGTAGGTTGAGCAGCAGTCCTACTAAAGAGGCCCCAAGGTCTTCGGGAATTGGCGCTCAGAAGGGGCATTTTCTCTGCGTCCTCCCTCCTCCCAAGACAGCCTCTCTGGTGATAGCGATGCTGAGGCCCCTGGCGGCAGAACTGGGGCCTTCGAGTGTAGGTCAGGCTTCTTGGCTTCAAGCGACAAAAAAATCCAACTGGCGATGGTGGTGTCCATGGAATAGTTTGACTGCTAACAGGTATTGGAATGAACGGTGGTCTAAATAAGACAGAGGGTTGGTTATTTATTTATTTATTTATTTATTTATTTATTTATTTATTTATATAAGAGAAATCTAGGGGTCGGCAGGCCGGGGCTGCTGTGGTATCTTCAGCTTCTTAGTTTTTTAAAAATGCTCTTCCATTCTGAGCATGGAGACGCCATGTCCAGGGTGGCCTCATGGTTCGAGATGCTTGCTGGAGCACTTGCCATCCAGGCTGATATCCAGGGGAGGGAGGGGAGGGCCAAAAGGGCACTTGCCAGCTGTTCACCTTCCTCTTGAGGATCTTTACCTGGATTCCTATCTCACAATATTTGCTTGCAAGTCGTTGGTCATCCCTAACTATAAGGAAGTTTGTAAAATATCGTCTTAGTCCGCACATTGGCTCCTGGAATAAAATTGGGGATGTAGAACTAAGGAAGACGGGGAAAATGAATGTTGGGAAGGCAATGACCAGGCTCTGCCACACTAGCTTAAACATGAAAGGGCATGTTTTAGCTTCCATAAGAGAAAAGTTGAAGGAAAAGTGGTCTGACTTCAGGCAAGGCTGCATCCAGGTGCTGAACCTCCGTCATTAGGAAGCTCTTTCTTTGTTTCTTGGTCCCGCTTTTCTGCACAGGGACTTCATCACTAGACCCTGAGGTTGTCCCCAGCAATTCCAGGCACACATCCTGTAAGATTTAAATGTAATAGAAGGAATATATTTGTTTGTTTGGCAAGCTAATTCTATTAAAAGTCCCGGAATGACTCAGTGTGATAGAGGGTGATTCTCTGAGGGGAATAGGGTTTGGGCTCTCGGAGGGAGGGATATAGAAGCTGGGGAGGCGAGATAAGCACCTCCCCCCTGGATGCCAGGTACATTCTCATCTCACCGAGGAGCTGCCCGGTGAGGGTGGCCTGAGTGGAGAGGGGTTTCTGCTTCCTGCCCTTTGACCCTCAGTCTCTCATTTCTGTTTTCCAGGGTCTCGATTGGGCTGCTCTGGCTGCAAGGAAGATACCAGCTCCATTTCGACCCCAGATCCGCTCCGAGCTGGATGTGAGCAACTTTGCAGAAGAGTTCACGCGGCTGGAGCCTGTCTACTCGCCTGCAGGCAGCCCCGCCTCTGGAGACTCTCGCATCTTCCAGGTGAGTGAGAGTTCCGGGACCCCCGATGTGGGGGAGCCAGCCTCCGGCCTGGCTGACCCTTGGGCACTGCGTCAGCCCAGTACCCTGACCAGGACTCAGCCCCTGTCCCCAGACCTCCCCACTTGTGGGGTACCTACAACTATCAGTCATGGAGACCACCACAGCAGGGCTCGGCTTTGAGTTTCAGGGTTTGTCCTTAAATCCTACGTTAATTTCCCTTCTACTCCATCATATCCCCTCATTGTTATGTAAAAATATTATTTTCAATCATTCACTTGCTTAAGGAGATACCTAGGAAGAGGGGCCATGTTTATACTGTGGCTTTGCGTGCCCGGTGGCACACCATATCACACGCCGGGGGGCACAGGCCCCCTCCCTCCAATTTCAGGAGTGTAGGCCTGTCGGGCAAGGCTGACCTCCTTTGCTCAGCACCTGAGGCCCCCCGTGGTGGTCCCTGCCCTGAGCCATAGCCTCTGTGCTCACTCTCGCGCCACTTGGTGCTTTAGCAGCAACGAGTGCTCAGAGGCTGCACAATATACTTCCGTACCTTTGCACACCAGTTCCCTCCACCTGGCGTGTCCCCCCACTGTTGCTCGCCTGGCAAGCTCCCAGTGTACTTTCTAGCCTCATTGTCCGGGGCCGCCCCTGGGCGAAGTCTCCCCTATTTCTGGGGCCCCGGGCTGCACCTTCCCAGCACACCAGCCCTCTGCGGACAGCGCCTTCTTCTGAGCAGTTGGTCAGCTTGTGTCCCGACAGCGCCCCAGAGACCGCCTCCTCTGGCCCTAAGCTCCCAGAGGGCGGGAACCATGTGTTTAATTTGTGTCCCTTGGCCCCGTGTGGGGGCTGGGCCTGTAGGACACGGTCTATCATAATTAAATAAAAACAGGCCGATGTCAAGTCTGGATGGGTCAGTCCGCCTCCGTGAAGCTCTCACAAGTGACAGCTCTGCGCCTGAACATCGCTCCATCCATCGTCTCTCAGCTCTGAGAAAGTCCTTTCTTGTGAATGGACGGTGATTCTCATTCATTCACTCATTCATTCACTTCATGACTCAGAAGTATGTGTTGAGTGCCCACAATGCCCGGGCACAGATCTGGGCTCTGAGGATGTATCAGTGACCTAACAGGCAAAAACCCCACCTGCGTGGGGCTTGCATGCGGGTGCACAGTGAAGCTGCATTTTTTTGGAGAAAATGCCCTGTTTAAATTACGCTTGCGAATCCCTTGAAGCGACATGACATGGATCCTTTGGGAAGGCAGAGTATGAACTCTGGTTTCTGTTACGTCTCTTCAGCAGCCCCCTTGCAGAGGAGGCCACAGTTGGATCTGCAAGGAAGGAATACAGATTTTTTCGTTCTCAGTAGGCACGTTCGCATTTTCATAAGCTAAGCAGGTGCGGTGCCAGGTCACGGTCCTTTCATGCATTTTTGGGGACCGTTATATTGTGGTAGGCAATGCCCTTGGCACTTGGGGGGGGGGTGTTACTGTGACGAGAAAGGTGGAGTCACAGACTGGTGAGGGACAGACGTGACCCCAAGTGATCACGGAGTGAGCTGGACCAAAATGCCCACACGTCCTGTGTATGCCAGCAGGTCCTGCCGACCCCCGGCCTGAGGCCTGCCCTCCACCTGCCCTCCTCCCCACCAGTTCTGACTGGGACCCGCCCAGGGGTCTTCCAGGGCTCCACCTGCACCTCTAGTCCCTGTGCCCGCCCGCCCCTGACCCACCTCCCTCCCAACCAGGGATATTCCTTCGTTGCACCGTCCATCCTGTTCGACCACAATAATGCTGTGATGACCGATGTGCTGGAAGCACCTGGTGCTGGAGACCGGCCCGGCAGGGCGTCGGTGGCCAGGAGTGCCATGATGCAGGTGGGTTGGGCCAGGGCAGGAAGAAGCTGACTTGGGCATGCAGGGCCAGGGATTCCTGAAGGGGCTGTACCAGGTGCCCCCGGGGTGACCTTGGTGAAATCCGGTGAAATCTGGAACCTCTGAGAGATGGGGTGAGGTGTGGCTCCAAGACTCCCAGGTAGTACCTCTGACACACCCTCTTTACCCCCAGGACTCGCCCTTCTTCCAGCAGTATGAGTTGGACCTGCGGCAGCCTGCGCTGGGCCAGGGCAGCTTCTCCGTGTGTCGCCGTTGCCGCCAGCGCCAGGGCGGGCAGGAGTTCGCGGTCAAGATCCTTAGCCGCAGGTGGGCCGGCTTGGGGTGCACGGGGCCCTGGGGTGTCTGGGCCCGGAGAAGCAGAGTCTGGGAGGGCGGGGCCAAAGGTCTTCCGTTCTGATCCCTTTTGCCCTGCTCCCAGGCTGGAGGCGAACACTCAGCGCGAAGTGGCCGCTCTGCGGCTGTGCCAGTCGCATCCCAACGTCGTGAAGCTGCATGAAGTTCATCAGGACCAGGTAGGTGATGCCTTTCTGGGCTTTGGTGGACCGCGGGGACGAAGCAGCAGCCATGGCGGGGCAGGTGGGAGGGGCCGGAAGGCGGCAGGGGGCGGGGTCTGAGGGGGCCGTGGGAGGGGCCTGAAGGGATCCCAGAGGCAGGGTGGTGGGGTTTGAGGGGAGTAGGGCTGGAGGACCGGAAGGCGGATCTGCGGGCGGCCAAGGAAAAGGAATTTGAGGAAGGCGTGGAGGGTTGTAGGACTTGAGGTGACCAAAGGGACGGGGCCTGGAAGGCAGTAGGGGTGGGTCTTGTGGGATGTCTTGAGGTCGAGGCTCGCACCCTTCTGAGGCCTGACGTTAGGGGCGGGGCTTGTCGGTGCCTGCGGGGCGGGGCCTGGCTTGTGATGGTGCCCCGCCCCCGCTTCCCACAGCTGCACACGTACCTGGTGCTGGAGCTGTTGCAGGGCGGGGAGCTGCTGGAGCACATCCGCAAGAAGCGGCACTTCAGTGAGTCCGAAGCGAGCCAGATCCTGCGGAGCCTGGTGTCGGCCGTGAGCTTCATGCACGAGGAGGCGGGCGTGGTGCACCGCGACCTCAAGCCCGAGGTGGGCGCGGCGCGCGGGTGGCAGGGGGGTGCCGCTGCTCGGAGGGCCTGTCTCTGACGGACGCCTGCCCTCACAGAACATCCTATATGCCGATGACACGCCGGGAGCCCCGGTGAAGATTATCGATTTCGGGTTCGCGCGGCTACGCCCGCAAAGCCCCGCGGAGCCCATGCAGACGCCCTGCTTCACGTTGCAGTACGCGGCTCCCGAGCTGCTGGCGCAGCAGGGCTACGACGAGTCCTGCGATCTCTGGAGCCTGGGCGTCATTCTGGTATGGGACGGGACCCCCAAGGAGGGCTCAGGGTCGCCTGAGCCTGAGGTCAGAGGTCTTCCTGACAAGGGGCAACAGGGGCACCGGAGGCAGGAGTCGTGTTCGTGGGGACAGCAGGGTTTGGCATGAGGCTGGCGTCAGAGGTTGTAATACAGAGGCAGCGTCGCTCTGATGCTGGGGTCAGGGCACCCGAGTATGCTGGGTTGGAGGTCAGGGCCGTGGCCAACGGGCCTCAGGAGTTACTGTGCAGAGGATGAATGGTCCTGGGCGTGGGCTGAGAGGTCAGCCTCCTGGCCTCCCTGGGCCCGCAGCTTGGGCCGGTCTCACTTTTCCCCCCATCCCCCAGTACATGATGCTGTCGGGACAGGTTCCCTTCCAGGGAGCCTCAGGCCAAGGCGGGCAGAGCCAGGCGGCCGAGATCATGTGCAAGATCCGCGAGGGGCGCTTCTCCCTTGATGGGGAAGCCTGGCAGAACGTGTCTGAGGAAGCCAAGGAGCTTGTCCGAGGTGGGGATCCGGAGCCACAGATCCTGTTCGGGGAGCGGGAGGCCACGGGGTCCTGTGGGGATAGGGATCGTCACTGGGCCCAGGGTCCTGGTGAGGATGCCGGTCCGGGAGGAGTGCAGGGCTGTTAGGGTCTCTCTGGGGGCAGCCTCCACACACGGCCTGCCCCAATACGTCCCCACCCCACCCCCAGGGCTCCTGACTGTGGACCCGGCCAAGAGGCTGAAGCTCGAGGGGCTGCGGGACAGCTCGTGGCTGCAGGACGGCAGTGCGCGCTCCTCGCCCCCGCTCCGGACGCCCGACGTGCTGGAGTCCTCCGGGCCGGCAGTGCGCTCGGGGCTCAACGCCACCTTCATGGTGAGGGGCGGGGCCTGTCGGGGCGGGGAGGGGCGTGGACAGAGCCTGGAGAGGCGGGGTCTCCCGGAGGCGGAGTCCTCAAAGCTCGGGGAGGTGAGGTGAGCCGAGGTGAGCCGAGGCCCGGTCTCTGGCGGATCCGAGGCTTGACCTTTCAGAATGCTGGGGGCCGGGAGCCAAGGACCTGCTGGCCTTGACCTGGTGACATGGGAGGGAGGGTCCAGGATGGGAGCCAAAGCTAGGATCTGGAAGTCGGGGCCGGGCCGGTGTTGGGGGTGCTCACGCCGTATTTTCTGCCAGGCGTTCAACCGGGGCAAACGCGAAGGCTTCTTCCTGAAGAGCGTGGAGAACGCGCCGCTGGCGAAGCGGCGGAAACAGAAGCTGCGGAGCGCCGCCACCTCCCGCCTCGTCTCCCCCGTGCCCGCTGCCCCCGGCAAGACCCCAGGCTCCAAGGGAGGCCCCCGCCGAGCCAACGGTCCCCTGCCCTCCTCCTAGCACCGCCCCACCCCCACCCCGCGCTGTGACCCCCTTCCCCCATAGGGGCTGTGACCTGGCTTCCAGCATCATCGCTCCGCCCCATCCCCAGGGATTGCCCTTCCTCCCCATCCCCCACTCCCAGACAGAGCAGAAGTATTTTTATAAGCAGAGAATTTTTTATGTCTTACTAGATAGGGTTAGAGATGCGGGGGGGGGGGCCTGCTGCGGAGTGGGCTGTGGGGGCCCCGTGCTAGGACCGCCTCTAGTGGCGGGAGGCGCTTCTCCAGGGGGCTCCGTCAGTCAGCGGGGAAGGGCTCCTCCCCATTTCTAAGCACTGACTTGCCACACGGAGAAACTGGGACCTCTCCCCTGTCCTTCCCTGAGGCTCTGCTCTTGGGAGGGGGCACCCCTCAAGCCGTCACTTTATGGGTTGTCCGTGCAATTACATCCACCAAAGACCTGTGTTGGGGGGTGTTCAGGGAGAGGCCCTAAGGGACCCTCTGAAGCATCATTGCCTCACTTTATGCCACCTGCTTCCTCCCTGTTGGGGCTAAGGAAGGAGGTAGGCGACCCCCCCTGAAAGGGGAGGCCCCCTTATTACCCACCCCTCCCCTTTGGCACAGCTGCCCCATGGGGGGCAGGGCTGGGCAGCCACAGTCACAGCCTCGGTCATCTGGGGGGCTGTGCCTTCAACGTTAAAATAAAAATCCACCTAGTGCTGTCTGTGGCGTGTGTGCATGTCAGTGGGTGTGGGGGGCTGAGGCCTTGGGGGGTCTGCCTGACAGTCAGCAGGGCCTGGGACCCACCCTTCTTGGTAAGAGGGGAGCTTCTTTGGCTTTTGGTATGAGCAGTGTGGGGGGTTGGCAATCACCTTGGGTGTGTGTCTGGACAGCCCTGCTGTGTATCCGTTACAGTTCTCTCGGTTACAAGTTAGAGAAAACCCATCCTAAATTGGCTTCAGCAAAACAGGAATTTTAGGCTCTTGTAACTACACAGTCCAAGGGTAGCTTCAGGCAAAGCCTGATCCAGGTGCAAACATGATCAAGACTAAGCTTCTCAGTCAGCTTTTTATTCTGTTTTCTGGGTGGTGTTGCCTTTTGGAGGACTCTTCTTTTGGCCGTAAGACAGGGGTCAGGTGCTCCAGGGGCCAGTGGGATGGATTGTTTAAAACTTTGTTTCTGCCCTGGCTGGTGTGGCTCAGTGCACTGAGCACTGGCTTGTGAACTGAAGGGTCTCTGGTTCGATGCTGTCAGGACACATGCCAGGCTTACGGACCAGGTCCCCAGTAGGGGGCGTGCAGGAGGCAGCCAGCTGGTGTTTCTCTCTCACATTGCTGTTTGGTTCTCTCCTTCTCTGCCCCACCTCCCTGCCCCTCTCTCTGAAAATAAATAAATAAAATCTTTTAAAAAACCTGAATTTGTTTCTCTCATAAATGCTGCTGAGACAAACAAGTTTGTACATAAATCTGTGCATTATAACATAACTAATCCCCGCTGGTGTGGCTCAGTTGGCTGGGCATCATCCCGCAAACTGAAAGATCACTGGTTTGATTCCCAGTCAAGGCACATGCCTGGGTTGCGGGGTTTGGTCCCCAGTCGGGGCGCGCACAGAAGACAGCCAATTGGTGTTTCTCTCCCTCTCTTTCTCCCTCCTTTCCCCTCTCTAAAATAAAAAAAAATAAAAATAAAGTAAAAAACAAATGGCATTAAGATGTAAACAGCTTATTATAGCCTGTCTTAAAGTTGGAAATGGGTTGTGAATATGTATGCGATGATGACGCTGACGTCTTTGGACTGGCATATATTTCTGTGTACGGATGGATACATTAGGACTCGTTTAGACTGCTGTCCATTTTGGGCCACTTGGGCTGTTTTCGGTTCCTTGCTATTTTAAACAGCACTGCAGTGAACATCCTTGTGCCTGCACCTGTGCTCACCTGTCCAAATATTTCCTTATGACACAGTTCCTAGCAGTGAAGTTAATGGGCTACAGGATATGCCCAGGCACACACATTTCACAGGCTTCGATGTACGTCATCAAACTGCCCGTGAGGAGGAGCCTACCATTTTATGTGACCTGTGGCAGCACGGGGGAGATCGAGACATGCTGTCGCCCCGAAAATGAAACGAGGCGTCTCACCAGCTGAGCGTGCCCTTGCTCGCCCCCCACCTGAGTTTCTCACGGCAGAGCTCTTGGTGATCTCCATAGGGCCTTCTCCTCTGAGTCTGGAGTCTGGCTGGGCCGTGATGGTGGGGGAGGAGTGCGGCCCATCAATGGGGTGGGGGGGACAGGCTACTGGGACCTCCCGGTGCAGGGACAGGCTGGGGCATCTGCATGGAAGAGGCGGAGGGTGAAGCTTACAGAGGTCCCCGGGAGAGGGGCGAGGTAAGGGCGGTGGGGCGTGGTCAGGAACACCTGAGCCCAGCAGAACCCGGAGCCGAACAGCAGTGGGTCCCAACCCTGGCACTGCCCCTCCCAGACAGGCGACAGGGGCCCAGCCCCTGGGTCCTGGGTCTCCCCTGCCTCTCAGATGAAGTGGGGATAGAACAGCACCCGTCTTGGAGAGACGCAGGGCGCAGCAGGGTCCCTGGAAGGCACCCCAAATGCTGGAATCTCTCCACAAATCGCGGTGTAATTTTTTTTTTTTAAATTAAGAGAACTGGGGTATCAGGATCAGTCTGGATCTGATCCTGACAGGGACCCGTATCCAGGCAAATCGGGGGAGGGCACTTTTCCCACCCTCCCGGCAGCCCGCAGGGCTGTCCTCCAGCTCCTCCAGTGTCCTGCGTCTAGGGGTGTGAGGACCAGATGGGCGCCCCAGCCTGTGGCTCGCACCACCCAGTGAGTCTGTCTTTCAGCCTCCCCCGCCTGATGCGGCATTGGCAGCTTGGGAACAAACAGACCACCTGGGAGTGGGTGGTGTGGGAACCCACCCCTGCTTGTGTGAGCACATGAATGTGCGAGTGTGAGTGTGTATGAGTGTGCATTCGAGCAAAGCATGTGTGTTTAGTATATGTGAGTGAGCGTGCGTCTGTGAGTGCGTGTGTAAGTGTGTGAGTGTGTGAGCATGCTTTCCCTGGCATGCTGGGGGACGCACAGAGCGCAGGGTAGAAGCTTTGCCACAAACCCCTGGTTCTTCCAGCCTCTCCCAACCCCCAGGCCCAGACTCCAGCTGCGCTTGGTTGACCACAGGGATCTGTGGGACTCAGACCCAGACTGGGGTGGAAGGGGCAGGCCCCAAGGCCGTGCAGGTGAGCAGAGATGGCTTTAACCTCTGGGAGCCTCTGCCTGCTGCAAAGCCTGGCTCCTCAGGTTCTCAGCTGGGACTGTCATTCCTCTCGGATTTCTGGAAACAAGGTAAGCGCTTCTCAGCAAGAAAAGCAAGGAGACCAGTTTCCATAAGGTGCATCTCCCAGCAGCCCCTGCACTTGGCAGCTGCCCTGCTGGGGCCAGGGAAGGTGGGTAGGCAACAGCCAGCGGGGGGTTTGGGGTGGTGGGTTGCTGTGGGTGGGGCGCACACAGCAGCCACCAGACTGGAGCTTCTGGGGCCCTCTGCCTCCTGCTGCTTCCCCCCATCCCTTTGGCTCCCTGGGGCCAGGGAGACAGTTATGCTCAGAATGAGACTCTGGGACACCTGGACACCTGAAACCACTAGTTGAGTGACAGCAGAGAAGAGGGGCCTCTGTGTCCAGCTGAATCCAATTTCTGGGGTCCAGGTTGGGAATCTGCTTTAGTAACAAGCTTCCCTGACACATGGTTTAGGGCCCCAGAGCTCACCAACCCCCTGACCTTTCCTGCTGGGGACACCACGGCCCCCGGAGGGGAGGAGACTCACCCACGGGTCCAGGGCTGCAGAGTGGCAAAGCTGTGTCTCCTGATGCTCGCTCCTACTTTCCTGCTCACCGGGCCCTGCTGTCTGCAGTGTGGAATTTTCCATGGGTACGCAGGTCCAGTTTTATGGCAGGAGCTCTCAGAAAACAGTCTCTCTGCCAGAAATTCAGGCCATCGCCACTTTACTGGAAGCAGGGTGTGCTGTGGGGTGAGGCGTGTCTGCCATGCCCCTCCCCCACGCGTGTTACTTTCCTGCCCAGCGGGGGCCAACAGGTGCCTGGCAGAGCCCACTCACTGACAGATACCCGCACAAACCTGTCACCAGGCGGACTGCAGGGAGGACATGGGACACTGCGGGAGCTGGGAGAAGCTGCCCCTGAGCCCCAGGTCCCCTGGCACTGGTGGGTCAGCGGGGGAGGCATTTCTGCCCAGAAGGAGTCGCAGATGGTGCCACTCAGCACTCTTCAAGCTCCCTTACAAGGGCGTCCCTGTCTTGTTTCTCCCCCTGCCCGAGCTCGGGGCCTCGAGTAGGAGGCAGGGGTGCAGGGCCCAGAGAAAGAGTTTTTCGTTGCCTGTGGAAGGAGGAAACGCTTTTAGGATATTTTCTTCGCCACCACCAAGGATAATAATGATGCTGAGCCCGTTCATCGAGTCTTGTTCTGTGTTGTCCAGAGGTGAAGTGAAGCCATTGCCATCACCACTGCTGGCAGGAAATAGTGGTAATGGACGAGGTTGCTGAGCGCTTGTCCTGCACCAGGGGCCAGACACGGGGCCAGGGGCTGTCCACAGGTGATTTCATTCCATGAATAGGTTCTACTTTATCGTGATGTGTTACTGTTCCATTTTAGGGATGAGGAAAATGAGCTCAGAGAGGTAAATGGTCCAAGGTCACACTGTGGCTTCCAGGCACGTTGGGCCTGCAGCCCAAATCTCTCTACTCCAGAGTCTACACTCCCAGTCACACTGTCATTCCATCTGTCAGAGTTTTCTTTCATCGTTAAGGCATTTCCTCTGCGATACGTCGTCACTTTCTCTGCACCCAGGGTCTGCCTCTCGCCTCAGCTCGTGGAGCCTGAAGGGCCGTCAGTGCCAGTTCTGGGCCTTTACTGCAGGCAGACACGTCCGCAGCCTCTGTTGCAATAAATCATGCCAGTCACCACGTGACACGGCGGTTCTTCCGCTGAGCTCAGTGTCCATTCTGGTGCCGCAGTGAGAAGACCGTGGTTCAGAAACACCAGGAACAGGGGTTGAGAGTCAAGTGTTTCAAGGAGAAAAGCAAACAATGCAAACAAAAGATGGATGAGGAGGAACAAACTCTGAAAACTCAGGAGACGAAGATCCTGAGGTCCCAGTAGACCACCAGCTGAACATTAGCCAGGCAGCTACGGTTTTAAACAATTACTTGGCAGCACAGTCTGGGCGTGGACTTGTTAAGGTGAGCACCGCACAACGGGGTGGCACCCGGGAGTAGACTGGGCTGAGTCCCCGGCCCGCTGCCTCTTCCTCTGACGCTGTCATTGCTGTTCCCGGAAATGCATCATTCTCACCTTGTGACCTCTCAAGAACCAGGAGAGACATTTATCCGAGGCTCTTTTTTTCTTACTGTTCTCCAGCGCTCAAGAAAGCGTGTCAGAGGCTGCTTTTTGCTTAACCAATACCCACACCCCTGTCTGCTGGGCATGTTAATGGGCTTTTTATAATACCATACTTCTTAGCCTTTCAGAAAGAGGCCAGTAAGATGCAATCGAAAGTTAGTGGGTGCGGTTTCTGGGAAAGCTCTTGGAAGGAGGCTGACTCAGTGGGAAGGCATGTCCTTTTGCCCTTGCCCCTTTCTACTCCCCACTGCCTGGGATGTGGATGTGATGTCTGGAGATGCAGTAACTATTTTGGGATCATGAGGTGACCTCAAGCATGGGGCCCTCATGTCAATGATAGCGGAAGGCAGGATCGAGGAACCTGAGTCACCGATGGTTATGGAGCTGCTGTATTAACTCGACTGGCTGTTTCTAGACTTCTTTTAACATGAGACTAAAATTTAACCTCCATCTTATTCTAGCCACTGTTATTTTGGTTCTGTTACTTATAACCAGGTGCAGTTCTTTAATGCTATGAAAGGTTTTGAGCACAGCCTTTTCCACCTGTATTCATGAATGAAGAGGAGTTGGGTGTAGTAGGGTGTCCCCTAGGTGGCCACACTGGGGGGCAGAGTCCGCTGTTTGCAGGCCCGGGGTCTCCCACTGGTCTGGTCCCATGTTCAGGAATGGACAAACATGTGGTTTCCTCTCTTCAGACTGGAGGAGGAGAATAGAAAGGTTTGAAGCAGAAGTGCCCGGGGAGGCACGGACGGTGCAGGGGTGAGAGAGGGCTTGGAGCTGGAGTCTTGCAGAGTTATTTCTCTGAGAAGCACTCAGCCTCACACTGGCTGGTGTGGCTCAGCTGGTTGAGTGTTGCTCCGAAAAGTGAAAGGTCACCGGTTCGATTCCCAGTGAGGGCACATGCCTGGGTTGTGGGTCAGTCCCCAGGCAGGGTGTGTGCAAGAGGCAACTGATTTATGTTTTTCTCCCTCTCTTTCACCTTCCCTTCTCCTTACTCTAAAAATAAATGAATCTTTTAAAAAAGGAAGAAAGAAGAAGTGCTCAGCCCCTGGGCTCAGCAGTGTCCCCTCCCGGCCTGGGTGGCAAAGGACAGCACAGCTGCGGGGTGGGCACAGAGCCTTGCATTTCTGCCCCGACCCAGCCTGACCCTGACTCTCCAGGACTGGCAGCCTGGGGACTCTGGGGGCCGACCTGATGGCCGGTAGCGGGAGGGCAACAGTGAGGGGGTGTCAGTGGGGGCCTGCTGTCCTGGAGGGCAGGGCAGTAGAAGCGGGGAACAGAGATGGACGAGGCCGGGGGTGGGGGGAAGGCAGGTCTGGGGCTGTCCGAGCAAACGGGAATGCTGCGGAGGGTGAGGAGGAGGGCTGTGGCCGTGTGGTGTGCAGCCGGGTGCCGGGAAGCCCGGCAATTTCTATGTTGATGTGGACAACACCGCACTGTGGCTGCGGGTAGCTGAGCTGGTGATACAGGGAGTGGGAATCTGATGAACTTAATTAACATCATAAATCCTGCCCAGCTTCCTCCAGGGCTGTGGCTCTGTATCACCTGGTGAGACTTCCCCCTTGGCAAAGCTGGCTGCAGCCACTGCTCCATAAAGACCCTGGAAGTTCAGCGCCCTCTTTGCTGCTGTCTTGGAGCTCACATCAAATTTTCTCAGGTCAAGTCCATATTTGCTTATGGAATCAGCAATTCAGCCAAACGCATTTAAAGGCATAGACAACATTTGTTTGTTTGTTTGTTTAGTTTTAAAGCAAAACCTTCCATCTCAGTGTCAGCAGCTCTGTCTGGCCTGCCATTCGCCGGAGGACTGCACTCCCAGAAACACCACTTTGCCAGTCGATACTCGTGCTGAAGACGCAAAACACGCCGGCGGAACACCAGAAGAACACCAGCCGATGTCTCTGCGGTGTGTCTCTGCACGGTCTCTCCTTTGAGTGAGGCGGCGGGATGTCGTGACCCTTGTGTTACAGGTCGAGAATCTCAGGTAGGGTCTGGCTTGTGTCGCTGTGGCCAGTGGGACACCCAGGGCTGCTCCCAGAGGCTGTTCGACCTCCCTCCAAACTGCTAGCACCACAGGTAGAGGGGCTCATTATCAGCCAAACGGCTGGAGTGGAATCAAAGTGTAAGCTGAAAATACAGGGTCCGGCGGAAGTGCTGCCCACTTCAGTGTGGTTGGCAGGGCAGTGATACGGGTGTAATAACTTTCAGTTTTACTTGAACATTTCCCCTACCATGTCACATGGTGTGCTTGAGTGTGATGGTGTTGTGTTACAGAATTACAGGCTCATGATTTTCTAGTAAAAGAGTTTGTAATAAAAAAGGAGTGTTATTTGTGTCGGACCCTGTATGTTGAGTGTCCACCCTGAGCCTGGCTCAGTACCAAGCGCCTTCAATATGTGATTTCATGGAACCTCCGTCCGCCCCTCCCACTTACACGTTCTTGAAAACTCTCGATTTTCTTGCAGGTGTCTGCCATGTCCCTCCACGACCCAAGCACATTCTAGGTCACACTTCGGCCAAAGTCACTGGGATGTGTGAAGTACACACTCCCTCCCCAGTTATGGGCGATGAAGCCCCCCACCACCCACCAAAGCCACCTGCCCCCCAGCTCAGGACAACGTTGTACCGATGAACATGAAATCCCCTCTGGGCAGATGTGTGCAGCATGCACAGGGAGCGGGCACAGTGATGGCAGGGCCTCCAGGGACGTCTGGCCCAGCTGTAGGATGGGCAGGGGCACCCAGGGCCAGGCTCTGGCCGAGGGGACGTGTGGAGGGCTGGAGGGCCGTGACGTGGCTGTGCTCCTTCCACAGGCCCTGCCTGCCTGCAGGCGCTGTGAGCAGGTCTGGGAAAGGGGTTGTGGCCTCCGAGGGCGCTGAGGTTCTTCTCGGTCTACCAGCTTCAGGGGGTACCGCTGGGGGTCTTCCCGTGTCCTGCGCGGGGCAGGGCAAGGATGGGAGCAAGGACTTGGTCAGGAGGAGGGAGAATGTCTGGGGGCGGCCACAGAGCCTGAGGCTCTGTGCCTCGCTGACCTTGCTGGACCTGAGGGGGTGCCAAGGAGAGGGCCCCCCTGGGAGTCCCATTTACACCATCGGTCTGCATTTTGGCTCAGAGGAGAGGCCTCGGAAACTGACTCCATGCCACAGAGACCCCCGCATGGGGCCAACAGGCGGGCTCCCTGCTGCTGCTGCTGCTGCTGCTGGAAAGGGGAGGGGAACGGCCCTGAACGAGCATCTTGTGAATGGTGTTCTTTGGGGCTCAAGGTGTTTGAAGGTATAATAGATGCTCTGTAGAAAGATTTTGTGGTCAGACTGTCATCACTTTTGCAATCGCTTTGTCACCTTTCAGAAAGTCTCAAAGCCCATGAGTATAGTAAAGGTTCTGAGAGGCACCGTATCACAACGCCACCCCGATGCGGGTCTGCCCGCCGCCCGCCCAGGCACCGCCAGGGGTGGAGTGGGGGGCTCTGGGAATGCGGATGGGGGCTGCCCTGGATATGGCCCCCTGTGGGGCTGGACGCTCTCTCAGAAACTGGCCAGGCTCTGCACAGGAGGGGAGGTGTGAGTGGGAGGCCCAGTTCACCCAGGAGTAGAATCGCTGGGTCACAGTAATTCTAGGTGTAACTTTTTGAGGGTTCACTGAACCGCTTTCCACGGTTGAGGCTGCATTTTATTTTCCCATCAGCCATATTATGAGGGTTCCACCTTTTCTACGTCCTTGCCAACACTTGTTATTGTCTGTTTTTTGTGTTTTTAAAAAAAACTATAGCCATCCTAGTGGGTGTGAAGTGATATCTCACCTTGGTCTTGCGTTTCCCAGATGATGAAAGGTGTTCAAGCATCAAGCATCGTTCCATGGGCTGCTCTGCAGAGGAGCAGAGGATGGGGCACCAGTAAACGGCGGTTGCCTCTCTCTCACGTGGGTGGGTCCATCCTGACCGGCCGGGGGTTCGAACTGGCCACCTTTCGCTTTGCGGGACAACACCCGCACCAACACCAACTGGGCCGCACTGTCAGGGCTGTGTGGTGACATTTAAACCCATGAGGATATGGAGAGCGAGGCCTGTCACTGGCAGAGACTGGGCCCCCGAGGACTGAGAACCGTGAGGACCAGGAAAGGAGGGAACCCGGGGGGCAGGGACCACCTGGGGGGCAGGGACAGACCAAGGTCCAGGGCAGGGACATCTCGGGGAGGGAGAGGGAGAGTGCCGTTTTGCTTGCGAACCTGCCTGGAGTGGGTTTAGGAGCCAACTGGAGCGAAAGTGGAAAGAGAGTAGAGACCACGCTTCAGAGGGCTTGAGGGGCTTTCCTGCAAAGGGAAGGGGAGACAGAAGACGGCCTCTAAAGGGGGAGTGAGTCGTTCAGATTTAAGGCAGGAGAATGAAGAGCTGATGGGAAGGCGCAACAGAGAAGAAACACAGGACAACGCAGGAATGGGGGGGGCGTGCAGGGGACTTACCAGGAGGAGGTCCTTGAGCCAGAGGGACAGGAGATGGGCTCTGGTGGCGGAGTGGAGTGATGCCTTGGGTAGCAGCCGGGTTGGATCCTCTGAGGGTCAGGACAGAAGGCCCAGGGGGGTGGTCCTGCGGGTGGGGCTGAGGCAGCTCTTGCACTGGGCGGGAGGTGGGGGAGGAAGGCAGGGAGGAGGTAGGCGGTCGAGGGGAGCAGGTGGGGGACAGGCCACTGGCCAGGGGAGTGAGGCCCGCTTGCCCTCACAGCCCACGTGAGCTTACCACCGGCGTCCAGATTTAGAAAAGACACAGTTGTCTTAAGTCTAGTGCACGGAGATGAAGCTTTGCCCGCTGTAAAGTCTGTTGTTTACATCTGTCAGCTAATCCCTTTAACTCCTTGGAAGAGCCGCTGTGAGCGTGCCCATTCCAGAAGGCCTCTGGACTATACCTACCCGAACCAGGGCCTCTACCTGGCATCCAGGGACTCCCTGGGACCCTCAGACATATTTTCAGGACCCACAGGTTCCTTACAAGAGTTCTTACGTGAGGGTTTTGTGTCGACAATAACTTAAACGCCGATTCTGGCCTCACTGGACGACCACGTGTGAGGGCCCAGCGCCGTGCAGATTCGTGCCCAGCCTGTGTGTGTGTGTCTGAGAGGCCACTGGAGTGTTAGATACCTCAGCTGACTGGGACAGAACAGAGGCCGGCTAACGAGGGACAGATGTCAGACCGCGGTTCCGACGGAGAACCACGTTGGGACAGCCGCCAGGACCCGCTTTGCTGCCGCTGAGCCGCGGGCAACCAGGTCTGAGCAAAATACCATCATTCTTTATGTTCATTTAGTGCTGTTTGGATTTTAGTGGTCATTTGTGATGTTTGCATCTCATTCGTATATTCATTTCGGCTTGTAGTTCTGTAAGAACTGTAAACACAGCTTTTGTGTCTGTCCACGTAAAAATAATTCACTCAGCCAGCAGTGCTGGGAAGGCTGGATTTCCACGGACCAAAGGATGGCACTGCACCCTCCCCTGATGCCATGTTCAAAAGTTAACTCAACGTGGATCGAAGGCCTAAACGTGAGAGCCAAAGCTAGGAAGCCCTTAGAGGGAAACGTGGGGGCAAACCTTGATGCCCTTGGACGTGACAATGACGTTGTGGATGTGACACCCAAGGCACAGACAACAGCAGAGAAAATAGGTGAATCAGCTACGTCAAAATAAAAAACTTTTGTGGGTCAGAAAACACTCTAGAGAGTGAAAAGCCACCTCCCAGGATGGGAGGCAATATTTGCAAAGCAGAGTTAGCCGATAAGGGGTTAATATCCAGAATGTATAAAGAATCCCTGCAACTCAACAACAAAAAACAAACAACCCAATTAAAAAATAAACAAAGGACTTGAGTAGACTTTTTTTGGAAGGAGATATCCAAATGGCTCATAAGCACATGAAAAGATGCTTGGTATCACTAATCACTGGGAAACCAGAAATCAAAACCACAATTAGATACCACTTCACACCCACAGGATGCCTATTATTTTTAAAAACATACAGAAAATAACATCTGTGGGCTAGGACATGGAGAAACGGGAGCTTTCGTGAGCTGCCGATGTGGGAGTAAAGCGATCCAGTCACTGGAAGATGGTTGAGTGCTTCTGCAGAAATTTAAATGTAGACTTAGCATATGATCCTAGAATCCCGCTTCTGGGTGTGTACCCAAAGGAACCGAAACCAGGGTCTTGGAGAGATGTTTGTACATCTGTGTTTGGCTATTCACAACAGCTGAAATGTGAAAGAAACCCGAATGTCCGTCGGCAGGTGGACGGGTAACCACAGCGGGCACACGCACACAGCGGGCACACACACACAGCGGTCACACACACAGCAAGCACACGCACAGCGGGCACACACATGCACAGCGGGATGTTACTCCACATTAAAAAGGGAGGAAATTTGGACACACGGATGAGCCCTGGAGACGCTGTGCCGAGTGAAACAAGCTAGTCACAGACTGGCAGACACTGTGTGATCCGACTCACAGGAGACACCTAGAGCGGTTGGTTGCATCAGGATGGAAAGCAGATGGTGGGTCTCCGGGGGACAGGGGAGGAACATGGGGACAGAGCTTACTTTCGGAGGATGAAAAGGTTCTGAGATGGATGTCGGTGATGGTTCGACAGTGTGAGTTTACTTCGTGCTACTGAACTGTACACTTCAAAATAGTTAAAGTGATAAATTTAATGTTATATATTTTACCATTTCAAAAAGTGAAATGAACCCTTGGAGGGAGCTCATCAGTACTTCCAAAATGCTGGGTGGTTCCTGTCTGGGCCCGGGTCTCCAGACAGAGCACCGCACTGTGCCACCCAGCCTCCAGTCCTGGGGTCTGTCTGTGCCCACCCACGGTTTGGGGGGATGCCTGCTGCTCCATCATCACCTCTTCTGAGAGGGGACGTGACTCCATGCACCTCCCCGGGGGGAATGGGGTGCAGGAGCACCGGGGGCCCCTCTCTGCCCCTCCTTAGGTCAGGAGGAGAGAGGACTCAGGTGACTGCCGAGGCTGGAAGAAGGGCGTGGAGCAGGGGTCACCAGCCTCTCGTCTCTGTGTCTCTTGGGCCCCCTGTGTGCAGGCTGCACCTGGTCTCCTCTCCCTAGTAGGACAGCGCTGGGGTGGGGGGACCCCCATCGGGGGCTGCAGTTGCCCAGGACTCCCGCCTGGGCCTGGCGGGCAGGTTCACTGCAGGGGGAGGAGTGATCGGTCTGGCTGTCCTGGCACTAACAGCTAGTTGTTCACGCCGGCTCTGTGTGGCCCAGTTGTTTCAGGCCTCTATCCCAGTGAGTGGCCCTGAGAGAGCCCAGGCCTGTCTGGGCCCAGGTGAGGTGGTGCTGGGGTCCATGCGGCCAGCCAGGCTGGGGCGAAAACAGCAAGGGGCCGGCCTGTTCAAGGAAGGCCCTCACTGAGGCGAGGATGGCTTTCCTGCCCCGCGCCCTGGGCTCGCAGGTGCCCCCTCCTCCCCGTGCCCTGTTCTTCAGATGACAATCTCCTGCCACCCTCGTGCACCCCGTCCCTTCTCACTACCTTTGGTTTTTACTTTACCTACAAACAAACCTAAGGTCAAAATCAGCACCAGGAGCCACTGTTCATGGAGCATCCACTGTTGTGTATGCCCGTTTAAACCCTTACTGACAAGCTTGTGACTTGTGGCAAATTCCATCTGAGCCTCAGTTCCCTGTGCAGTAAAATGGGCACATTGATGCCAACCCTGCAAGTGGCTGTGAGTTGCATCCTTAGCTGGACGGCCCCGGGTGGCCTCCAGCCAGCCACCCTTTCTCTCCTGGATTCCGCCTCGTTGCGGCGCACGTTGATTCGGCTCTCGTCTGCGCCTCTGGGTCTGCTGCGGACTCGACAACCGCGTCGCCAGACCCGTCAGATTGCAGGTGAAGAAGTCAGCACACTGCGTACCACATAGAAATCTCTAAGACGTGCCAGGGACCGCACGTTTTTGGGCAAACTGCACGTTATTTAAATCATCATAACTACAGATTATAATGCACTTTAGGTGTCGTTTTTCAATAATGATAACATTTTTATTTACAAAAACAATTAAACAACTAATTAAATACTTAAAGTTCCTAGTACTTTTTTAACGTATGGTCCTCCGTAAAACATTTTCTTCTATGAAGAAGGACCAAGCAAAAGTTACATAAGTATCTAGATTTGCTCCTTTTTCCATGGGCGGCACAAACTCTGCAGGCTCTCCTAGGAAATGTTTCTTTCCACTCGCTGGAATACACGTAGGTTCGGTTCGTGCTGCTCCGTATCACCTGACAGCCTTCTGGGTGGGTCTTTCCGAGGTGCTCTCCTTGTACCCCCAGGGGAAGGGCTGGACAGATTTGTCTCTGGTTCCAGAGAGCCCTCATTATTGTCGCTCGTTATCCAGTCTTTCGCCACTGATAGCAGAAACTGTTCTTCAGTTCCTCTCGGCCTTTGTCAATAGTTTCTATTTCCTTTTTCATGTTGATGTAGTTTGCAGTGAGCTCACTGTAGCTTCCCTGTAGTTTCTGGTAACTCATTGTGAGCTCATTGAGCTTCCTGACAATCATTGCTTTGAACTCAGTGTCTGATAGTTGAGTTGCCTCTATTTCATTTAGCATTCTTTCTGAGGCTTCCTCCTTTCCTTTCATTTGGGAATTGTTTCTGTCTTCCCATTGTTTGTGAGACTCTTCTGATAGCAGAAACTGTTTATACTTCATTTTTGCTTGTGGATTGAGGCTCTCGAAAGAGAAAACTTGTGAGCGGTCCTTAAGTTGTTAATTAGGCTCTGAGGGCCGTAGAAGGCTGTCCTATGTGGTCAAGTTGCCAAGCTTCAGAGTGTGGACTCATGACGTCTTTTTGGTCCCCTGGGACGTTCCTCTCCAGCTATGTGGGAGGAGTCTGTGTTCCAGACTGTGAGGTTGCCAGGGAGCAGGGATCCCCATGTGTCAGGGATGGCGTGACACCCAGAGCTGGGAGGGAAGAGTCCACGGTGCCCTGGGCTGCCCAGCCTCTGCGTGTTGAGCCCCGGGAGCCACATCTTGAGGAAGGGTGACGAGCCAGGAAGCATCCAACAGCTGCGAAAGCCCAGCAGACGGCGCCCGCCAGGCGTGGGTTCCTCCTGCTGCCTGGGCTCCTCCTTCCTGGGTCCAGGATTCAGGATCGTGGGGACGGGGTTGTGTCTGAGGCAGAGGGAGAGAGTGGTGGCAGTGGGGTGGGGACGTATCCGGCTCCCTCACAGCGGGGTGGTGATGATTTCAGCAGATACTCGATAACGTTGTTGAATGGATAATGGAATTCTCTAATCCTGGCAGGATTTAAACATTTGTCTGTGACTGCATGACAAATGACCCACAGACTTAGTGGCTTAAGGCACCAATAAACACTTATCTCAGAATGTCTGTAGATCAGGAATTTGGGAGCGGCTTAGCTGGATGGCTTGGTTTTGAGCTTTCTCCTTATGATGCACCCCGAGGGCCTGGCAGCTCTGTATCTGAGAGGGCCCGCCGACGCCCACGGTGAACCGGGGCTGGCTGTTGGCAGGCAGTTTTGGCTCCTCCCTGCGGGGACTTACCCATAGGGCTGCTTGAGTGTCCTTATGGTGTGGTGGCTGGACTTCTCCAGTGTGAGTGACCCTACAGAGAGCGACACAGAAGCTACAGCGTCTTTTATGATCTGGACCCATTTCTACAACATTCCATCGGTTCACCCAGGTCTTCCCAGTAATGTGGGAGAGCATGTGAACACGGTGAGGGGTCGCATGGGGGCATCTGCCCGAGTCTGCCCTCCGGCCCCCAGTAAGTCCTGTCCCTCCCACACAGGAGTGTGCTCACCTCCTCCCAAGGTCCCCGAAAGCCTCCTAGTCCAGGACCTCATCATCTAGGTCAGGTTCAGAGGGGGCTCCTTGGGTGAGGTCCCTCAGGTATTGTTCTCTGAGCGCAGCTGCTCCTGGTCTGAAGACGTGCGAACCAAAGGACAGTTATCTGTCCCCCAACTCACCCGCCCGCCACCCACCCGCTCAGCGTGCAGTGGTGTGAGAAGTGTAAGCCGATTATCACAGACACTCCCGGCTCGAAAACTAGGAGGTGTACAGGTCCACAGCAACTGTGAACTGTATCAGAACTCCCAGTGTTGGAAGCTCCTTCGTATGGACTCAAGGGCTGGGAGTGATTCTCCGCCGCTTTTGCTCTGCCCTGCGTGACCTCGGTTTCTCCTCTGAGTCTCCTTCCCTTTTCCTTGACAGGCAGCTCCTGTGAGTGGCTGATTGATTTTCTCTGCCTTCTGCCTGCCTGCAGAAGTTTGGGAGTCCAAAGACTTCCTTTCCTTCTGCACCGTCCCTGCCTCTAGCAGTTCCAGCGGGCAGTGCTTCTGCCGATACAACTGTCCTCAGGCCGTTTTGGGTCTCCGGTTAGGGAGCTGCAAGGAGCGGGCGAGGCTGCGGGTGGGGCATCAGAGCTGCCGTGGGTCATGCCTCCGCTGTGCCCCCATTTCCCCCCACTTCAATATGCAAGGCTCCTCCTCCCGAGGGCGCCGGGACCTGCTTTTCCGTCTGCCTGCACGGCCCTCGTCCAGGCATCCTTGAGGTCACTCTCTCCCGGAACTCAGACGCCGCTTCAGAGAGGCTGTCTGTGGCGCTCTGTCTAGAACAGCACCTCAGTCTGCCCTTCGTATGCCCTCAGCCTGCACCGTGCCGGGCACCGTGGCGGGCGTGCAGCGGGTGCCCGATAAATACAGGCGAGAGAGGCTTGTACTGGGACTGGGGAGCCAGTTCTCGGGAGGCTGGTCTGAGAAGCAGGGTCGCTGAGAATGAGATGCAACAGGGAGCCATCGCAGGTTCTGGAGTAGGAATGCTGATGGCAGGTCCCAGACTCAAAACAGGATCGGCTCTGCTAAATACGGACTTCTGTTTTCCCGGAAGCAGTAAAACCTGGAGTGGGGCAGAGGATCTGAGCCTTTTCCCTGAGGTGAGGGCAAAGGAATATTTCCTTTTTCAAAAGATCGCACCGGTGCCCATGGGGTCGGGGTGCAGCCTGAGCAGGGTCCATGCACATGGAGAGCTTTCTAAGGCAGGGGCTGGGCAGAAGGTTAGGGGTGGACTTTAAGCACCAAACTTCTTTTAAAAAAGGTTTTATTTATTTAAGTATTTTAGACAGAGGAAAAGGAAGGGAGGAAGAGGGAGAGAAACACCGATGTGTGAAAGTAACATGGATCGGTTGCCTCTCCCACACTCCCATGGGGGGACCTGGCCTGCAACCCAGGCATGTGCCCTGACTGGGAATCGAACCGGAGACATTTCGGTTCGAAGTTTGGTGCTCAGTCCACTGAGCCACACCAGCCAGGGAGCACCAAACTCCTTTAGTCCCCCAGGGCTGAGCACATAGGTCAGGGCTGCAGAATGTGACAAAGACAGGCTTTTGTCTGGGAAGATGGAAGAGGGAAACGGAAGTGGCTGGCAGTTCAAGAGCAAGCTCAGGCAGGTGTGAGCGGAGGG